>JAGFNQ010010173.1:0-37553 GCA_024364735.1 Boesenbergia rotunda
CTTAAATGCATAATTTTTCTTATTCGTTTAGAAAACGTTGCGTTACCCAACCAAACCCCGGGGCCTAACCTAGCCTAGCCCCTAGGTTCCCAACCTTAGAATTGTTTAATAAATTTGCTCAGACTGCCTACAAACATATTAAAACCAGTTTTCTAAATAAATAATTCTTTACCCAGTCCTGTCCAACAGCTATGGACGCTATTAATTTCTATCAACTTGACCAGCTTGTCTTCTGCACCCATCCAGCGAACACGCCCCTGTGTGCGGAATTTTACAACAACCTGGTCAAACAAGATGACCTTTGCTACTCCTCTACTATACAGGGGATGCCTCTGACTATCTCACCTGCCTTGCTTACTAGGTTCCTTGGACTACGACCTTCCCAGTCCACGTTTTGTTGTTACCCTCTGAGAAACCCTCCCTTTGCTCCTCCCTATTCACACATTGATCTAGACACTCTTTACTCCTACTTCTACAGAGATGCACGAAACCCGTTGGTGCAACGGTTTCAATCCGTAGATCTCAGGGTCCAGGACTACGCTCTCTACAGAGTTCTGGTTTGTTGCATTCTCCCCTTGACTACTCAGGATGTCGCGACTATGCGACCTTTCCATACCTTTCTTCTCTACGCTATGATCCATCATCTAGACATAGATATTGGTCTGCACATGTTCCAGACGATTATCTACACCTCCAGCATTTTGACTCAGGGCCGAGTACGTACCCCCTACTGTCATATCATCACTTCCCTCCTTCACCACTACGGTCGCGACATCACCGTTGGGGAGGTCACCCCAATGACCGAGTTTGACGAGATCGGGGCTAGGAACTTTTCACTAGCGGGCATAGATATCTCAGCCGTCGGGGTTCTCTCGTGGAGACGATAGAGGGTCGGAGCTCAGATCGACTCAGATGAGGAGGTAGAAGTTGACGTAGCCGATCTCGCAGCTGAGATCAATGAACACTTGCAGGAGCCTCCGCCACCGACCACTGATGAGCGACTGACATCACTGCGGACGGAGATTCACAGTCTCTGAGAAGAGATGGAGGCCTGACACGCTGAATTTATGGATGCTCTTCAGGCCGAACACAATGTAAACCAGGGCTACCACACTGAGTACTGTTAGTGATATGAGAGAAGTGTCCTAAGGCAATCGCTTTATGATTGTAAACATTTATTTTAATAAATGAAAATTCACTATTTGAGTATACATCTTTGTGTATTTGATTGGGATCTTAAACTCATTTATTGAATGCCCGCAATACAATTCACAGCATGAGAGAATTTGTGATGAGTTCACAACTAGTGATTATCTCTACATGTGCAATTGTGAAGTATTGAAATTGTCCCTAGTCGATGAATTGATAAATACGGACACTATCAATTCTGTTGAGACTAGCATGGGTTATTCTCTAATTAGCTGATTCTCACTGGCTAGTGACATTGGGATGTCCGGAGATAAACATGGATGCTAGTTAAGGGAACTAGTTCATTGGAGTGACTGGCTGTAAAACTTCACATGGTAGTCTATATATAGACATGTGAGTGAAGTTCTTACTGCAGCTTAAGAGCGATGTTCCTTTGACTTGCGGTGTTCAAGTCATCTTGGTCATGGAGACTTATGCTTTAACATCTTAAGCAAGCATCTCCAAGGAGATGTGGACCCAGGATGGTTGGGTATAAGCCGAAGTGCCCGAAGATGTTTGAACAGCCTACAAAGGATTCACCACTCCTTGCGAGGAGATGTATACCCATGGCCTATCGTCGGATTGTTACTCAAAGCCTCTGGCCAGAGCAAGACATGTTTAGAGTATGAGTCTCTTAAATACATGTGAGTAATTAGAAATCCAAAGGACGAGAGAACGTTACTTGGGATAGGTGTGACATAGTCAGCCTAGTGGGGACTGACACACATAGACCATGTCCTGAACCAAGTGGGTATAAGATGGCGAAGGGAATGAGGCACGATTCATTAGAGCTGCTGAAGGGTTTCAGAATTATATCTGAGGTCAACCGTTGATCATTCGATTAATTGGGAGTCATGATGTACTACTAGGTGCCACTCATGATCGTTCTATAATTGGTTGATTATAGACAGCCAACATAAATCGAAAGCCTATTTAGTCACACGCACTACGAGTAATCCGAGGGATTTAAAACGAGTTGAAAATTGGATTTTCCTATCAAGAGAAATAAGTCGAATCTGAATTTATCAGAGGCGCATCGGAAGCTTAAAATGGCTAAGTCTTTTGAAGGCTTATTGGGCGAATTAAATGAATTTAATTCGCGAGGGCTTTGGCTTGGTGGGGCCGGCCAAAGAGGGTGCCCACCCTCTTTGGTTTGGCCGGCCACCACAAGGGGAGAAAACCAATTAATTTGGTTTAAATTATGAAATAAATCAAGCGCAATTTGTTTTATAAAATTATGGATAAATAAATTAATTTATATAAAGAGATTTATATAAATAAATTTATATAAAGAAAATTGTAGAAATTAATTCTTTTTATGGAAATTAAAATAAACCATGAATTGGTTTAATTCTAATTTATAAAATCAATTATGAATTGATTTTTCCATGATAAGAAAATTTTATACAAATTTTATTCCATAATTAAAAAGAGAGATGTATTTGTTTTATTATAAAATTTGTTATAATAAAACTTGGCATAACGGAATAATTAATAAGAAAATTTATAAGATAAATTTCTTATGAAAATTTATTCCATTAATTCCGTTAAAGGGGAGACATGGCAAGGGAAAGACTACTATATAAAGGAACCAAGGCTAGGCTTGAATTCCTCAATTGAGTTATCAAGAGATCTAGTAGCTCTCTCCCTCTCTCTCTCTAGTTTGCCCTCTCTCTCTCTCTCTAGGGCCGGCACCCACTCTCTCTCTAGGGCCGGCTCTCTCTCCTCCCCTAGGGTCGGTGCACATCCCAAGGGTGGCCAAGAGCTTCATCCGCCAAGAAGGTGCCGAAGAAGAAGAAACAGATCGCGACACCTTCTTTCCTTTCCCGGAATTTTGATTCCGTTACTTGGTGGTTAGTTTCCAACTTTCTCTCTTGATATTCTAGTTGTGCTTTTGGAGAATCTAGTAGATCTCGACGGCACAAAACTCGTGGCTTTGCGAAGTCATCCCGAAGAGAACTCGGCGTGGACGCGAATAGAGGCGGAGCTTCCAAGGGACGCTACGGTTGGATCTCGTCCCTTACTTCGAGTTACGCGAGGTACTAAGTAAATTAGTTTACTTTTTTGCAAAATTTTAATTTATGATCATGTCCACACATCATAAGGTCGCATGCTAGATACGTGGTTAAAATAATTTGAGAAATTATTTATGCTAATTCTTCCGCTGCACGTAAATATTTTAAAATTTACGAACCCGTATCCTTGTCAACATGCACTCGGTCCCAACAGTGGTATCAGAGCCGGTTAGTGTTCGACATAATCATATAATTGTTTTGCGGAAAACTTTGTCATAATCTCAATTTTGGAAAATTTTCAATTATGGAAATTTTCCAATTATTATAAATTTTCGATTTAGGAATTTCAAAGTTTGGAAATCCTCATGAAATTTCGCAAATGTTTGAAACATCCTAGTTTCTGAAATTTTATGATAATTGTGAAAACTTGCCATCTTTGGAAACTTTCCAATTTTGGAAATTTTCTATTTTAGAAATTTTCCAATTTTGGAAATATGTAAGTTTTCTTTGTACCAGAAACTTACAATTATTCTGAAAACCTATTATGAAATCTCACAATTTTGGGCACTTTCTTTCAAAGAATGTCTAGACAAATTTATGGACAATTAATTGACAATTAAATTCGAATTGGTTTTAAATTATCAACAAAATTCTTTAGTTTGGATTGAGCCTCGGGGAGCCGTCCAAATTGGATTTACGATAAATTTCTTTTCTTTGGGTATCTGAGCCTCGGGGAGCTACCCTTAGAAAACAATTTGTTGTAATTAATTAAATCCATGAATAAAATATGATTTAAGAGGTGATGCTCTTACATATTGTTGTCTCCAAAATTAATTAGGAAAATGGTTTCCTATAGAGTTTTCTTAAATGAGATTTTCAAGAAAATAATATGTGGTTGAATTAAGGGATTTGTCTCTTAATTTAATAAGATTTGATTTAGAGAAATCAAAGTCTTAAACATATTATTTCCGAAATTGATTATGACAATTTAGGAAATTGTTTCCCAAAACAATTCCTTGAATAAAGTATGAAATTAGAATTAGGAAATCCGGTTCCTAATTCAATTAATGAGACTTGATAAATTAAGTCACATACATATTTTATTAAGGAAATCGTTAGTCATGACATAATTATATGTCATGAATGTGCTTAGAAAAGAAAGGATGAGACCCAAAACCCCTTACAAAATATTAAGGCTAACACCTTCCATTAATATGGTTAGAACCGGAGTTTTGTTTCTCGTTTGGGTTGATGGACACATCCATGCCCGGCTTGAACCTCAACATGTTCAAACCATGGAATTAGATTATGATTAATATAGTTGGAGTTAGAGGTCAATCGTTAGTTTTGGTTGTTGGACACATCCAAGCCTGACTAAACGGCTGAATGAGCTCCAACCATATTAAAACTATTTCTTGATTAATGGGTCAGTCTTAAGCTTGGAGCATCGATTTGTTGTGCCACAGCCAAGGTCGATGTAAAGTGAGGTGCAGTTGGGTGCTATGTATAAAGTTGCATACTTGTTAATGAGTTAACAACCCAATGATTTATGCAAACATTCAATTAGTTGATAGCATAATGTGATAGTTACATATATGTGATATGTAATCGGTATAATCACCTACCTTCATAGCTAAGAATAACTTGATGGCCACAGCCATGGTTGTTCTTATCTATGGTTGGATATCAACCGATTTGGAGGTGTTCCTACGATCTCCCGAATTGATAAAAAGGGTTATTCAATTTGAAAAATAAATAGGATTTTATTTATGTATGTTGATACATTCTTTAATCATTCTTCTCACATAAGCTCAATTTGTATTTCAAGGTTAATCACTCGATCATGTCTTCTCTAAATTTGCGTTCCATCTTGGACACCAATAAACTGACTGGGCCTAACTTCATGGACTGGCTTCGAAACCTGAGGATAGTCCTCAAGGCAGAGAAGCTTGCTTATGTCCTTGAAGATCAACTTCCCAACCGTCCTCCAGAAGGTGCAACTCCAGACCAGTTAGTGGCCTATCAGAAACATGTGACCGATTCTTAACTTGCGAGTTGCATCATGCTAGCCTCTATGGTACCTGAGCTGCAAAAGCAGCATGAGCATATGGATGCTTATACCATCATCTTCCATCTTCATGAGTTGTTTGAAGAGCAGGCGAGATCCGAAAGGTTCGAAGTCTCCAGACTCCTCTTCACCTCTAAGATGCAGGAAGGCACTTCTGCTTCACAGTTTGTGTTAAAGATGTTGGGGTACATTGAGCGACTAAACACACTCGATTTTGCTATGGATCATGAACTATGTATTGACTTAATTCTGCATTGTTTGCCCAAAAGTTATTCACAATTTGTGATGACCTATCGGATGAACAAGCTGGAGACTACCATTCCCGAGTTGCTCAACCTGCTGAAGACTGTAGAGCCTTCTGTGAAGCAGGATCAGAAGACGGTACTGTTAGTAGTGTAACGACCCGGAAAATCTTCTCAATATTTTCTTTAAAATATTGATCATGATTAGATAGTGTTTCGAGGAACCTAGAGATACTAGTATGAACTTTAGCCTAGTTATCCATGATTTCCCCATTTAAATAGAAAAGCTAAGTACTAATGGGTCTTATATGAGCTTTTCTAGTACCATGGTTATTAATGGATTTTAGATAGAATTTAATATAAATATAAATGGATTTTAAGTAGGAATATTAGCATGATCATGGGTGAATTTTAGGGGAATTTTTGGAAATAAGAAAAAATAAAAATAAAAATAAAATAAAAACAAAGTGCATGCACCAAGGATTGAACCTTGGACCTATGTTACAACCATGCATGTACTAACCAATTCACCTAGTAAGGAAGTGCTATTAGAAGAGGATGGGGAATTGTAGATAAGTGGGAAAGAAGATGAAGAGACACAAAGAAGATGAAGAGACACCATTAAAGAGGTGCTTGCCTCTTTACTCATCATAAAAGGCCATGAAGAGGAGGAAATGCCTAATGCATTTCGACCAAGAAACCTTTCCCTTTTCTCTCCACCAAACTCTTCTCCTTCCTCCTCTTCCTCACCAAAATCCTTGGTCCCCTTGCTATCATTTTCAAGTCCTTCACCTCCTAGAGAAAACCGGACCAAAAGAAGAGAAGAACAAGAGGAGTGCTAGAGTTTAAGAGGTCTTTTCTTCTCCAAAATTTGGAGATCTTTTGGGAACATAAGAACAAGTGGTAAGACTCCCTCACCTGCAACATAATGGGTTTTTATGTGTTTTTTTATGATTTTTATGTTGCTTGTGATGTTGGGTGAAAGAAAATGGAAGAAATCCTTGAGGGAAGTTTTGGCCATAAAGGGGTACCCCCTTTTCTATGTCCAAAAATTTAAAGGAAGAGTTCATGAAATTGTTACTACCTTTTTGTAATGAATATATGATGGATACATGGTGTTTGAATGCCCTCCATGATGTAAAGGACTTGGAAGAATTCAGCCAAGTCATGAAATGGATAAATGTTAATGCATGAAGTAGGCTATTGTCCTAATGATTGATTCCTTGCTATATAAATGTTTTAGGCCATGAAATTTTGTGGAATCTATGCTAAGGGACTTCTGTAACATTCAGCCAAGGGACCTTAAATTATGCCTTAAAACAGATTTTTATAGACCTTCATGAAGTTATGGTTAAATCAAGTGATATGCATGTGATTGAGTGTTTTATTTCATGATGGAAATAATTTATACCTTAGGGTCAGTACCTTATCTAAGTTGTTTGAGCCTAAACTCATGCTTCATTCTATGTATTGATGTTTAGAAAAATGTTACATGTACCCATATGCATGATAATCCAAGTAGAACTCTAGATCATACACCTAAACTAGTGTTTGGTGAAGTACAAGCTACTTTTGCACTTGTGAATGAATTCTTATGAAAAATATGCTTTTATTCCCATGTTAGGTGAATGGTTATGCTATGAAATCCCTACTGTGAGTTTCAACAAATTACAAGAATAGGGGTTAAGAATAGATTCGAGTACAAAGCATGCCCCTAAACTAGTGTTTAATGAAGCTTAGACTACCTTTATGCTTGTATATGACCTTAATGGTAAAATATGTTTTTGTTTACATGTTATATGACCTTTTATACCATGTTATATATACTGTGAATTTTGGCCAACTACTAGAATAAAGGCTAAGAATAAGTTCAAGTACAATTCATGCACCTAAACTAATATTTAATGAAGTCTAAACTACCAGTGTACTTGTAAATGACCTCTTATGTAATGTATGTTTTTATTTCCATGATTATATGAATCTTATGCTATGATATCCTTGCTATGAAGTTTCGGCCAGCATGTATTAAGATGAGAAAAGAAAGATTAAACTAACATATTACATTAATTAAGACAAGCATGTTATAAGTATGATGTATTGATGAAACTAGCATGATGGTTGCTTCACTTACATGTGTTAAAAGAAAGGTCTTTCCATGTCTTGCTATTTATGCTAATGATTATGCCATGAAAGTATGCCTATGCTTATGAATGATTGAATGCCTATAGTACATGCAATATGAAAGAAAGAAAGAATGCATGTTCTATATATGAAAGTATGCTTATGATTATGAATGATTGAATGTCTATAGTACATGCAATACGAAAGAAAGAAAGAAAGAAAGGAATGCATGTTCGATATAAAAGAAAGAAAGAAAAGAAAAGAATGCATATATGTATTTTACTTTAAAGAATGGCTTGTACCGGGTCTTGAAAAAGATCCACGGTTCTGGACTACCGAAGCTGTCCCTAGGCTGAAAGATAGTAAGCCTAGAATGTAGACCCCTGTAGGTCGGGATTAGCTACCTCGCATCCTACATAGGGGTATGCGCACAAAAGAAAGAATGGGTACAAAGCCGAGGACCCCAAAGAAGATGATGTATATGATTTTAAAGTATTATTAGTATGTTTTCCAAAGAGCATCCTAATGTTTTGAAATGCACATGTTCTATGTTTATATGTCTTCATGTATCTTATGTGCCTTATGAATTTTATGCTATCCATGAAATGTTATATGTTTTAAAATGCATGCGATGTACGGATTTAGTGAGTAGGAAAGAGCTTACTAAGATTTATACTTATAGTTTGGTTGTTTATGTTGCAGATCAACATAGAAATTTCTAAAGAAAGGATAGCTGCAGGAAGGGCTAATGTGTGTGGTGGTGACGTGACTGATCGATCCACTTTAGTGCTATCTATAGACTTAGTTCTTATTTCTAATAAGACATATGTTGCTACTTTATGCATGATACTTGCTAGTTCTTTTGGAGTCTATTTAAGTATGGATGCTATTAGATGTTATATGACGTTATCACTTCCTTATCGTTGCATATGCTTTTAGTTATGTTTCATTTCCGCTGCAATGTTAGATTCATACGCAATGATATAAGTAAGTAAGGAAAAAAAAAGGTTAAAGGTAACGCCACCGCCTAACGGTAAGGGGCGGGCGTTACAAGTAGGTTCCTCAAAGAAAGGTTCTAAGAGGAAGGCCAAAGAACAGAATAAGGGAAAGAAGAAAAAGGCCAAAAAGACGGAAAAGACACCAAAAGGCACTTGCCATCACTGTGGCAAGGAGGGTCACTGGTGAAGAAATTGCAAGGTTTATCTTGAGTCCTTGAAGAAGAAGGCATCCGATGCCCCGTCCTCTTCAGGTATCTTCGTTATTGAATGTCACTCTATTTCCTCAAATACCTGGGTACTTGATACTAGGTGTAGCTCACATATATGTAATGACATACAGGGGCTAAGGAATAGAAGAAGACTCGTTAAGGGAGAAGCGGATTTGCGAGTTGGAAATGAAACAAAGATTGCTGCTGTTACCATCGGAACATATTTGCTAAAGCTCCCGACTGGACGTGTCTTAGAATTGGATAATTATTATTTCGTTCCTTCGTTAATAAAGAACATTGTATCTATTTCATGTTTGAATGAAAAGGGTTATCATTTAACTTTTAGTAACAATTGTTGTTACATAACTTTAAAAGGCGTTCTTTATGGAAATGGAATTTGTGCAATGGTATCTATACGTTAGATTTATCCGGTGACGTTTTCAATATCGAAGTAAGCAACAAACGTGCTAGAATAGATAATCGAATAGACTCCTACACATGGCATTGTCGTCTTGGCCATGTAAGTAAGAAACGCATGACCAAATTACACCAATGTGGAATTTTGGAATCATTTGAACCCGATTCATTTGATACATGTGAATCATGTTTAAAAGGCAAGATGACCAAATTACCCTTTTCCGGAAAAGGTAATCCAGTGGGAGAGTTGCATGGTCTAATACATACTGATGTATGTGGACCAATGTCAACTCTTGCACAAGGAGGCTATAGCTACTTCATCACCTTTATCGATGATCACTCACGATTCGGGTATGTGTTCTTGATGAAACACAAATCTGAAGCTTTTGAGAAATTCAAAGAGTTCAGAAATGAAGTAGAGAAACAGCTTGGCAAAAGTATTAAGATACTTCGATCCGATCGGGGTGGTGAATACTTAAGTCAAGAGTTTCAAGATTATCTTAGGGACAATGGGATATTGTCCCAATGGACTCCGCCGTATACACCACAGCATAATGGTGTATCTGAGAGGCGCAACCGAACCTTGATGGACATGGTTAGGTCGATGATGAATCATGAAACTCTTCCAAAATCCTTTTGGGGCTATGCACTTAAGACAGTTGTTTACTTGCTAAACAGAGTCCCGACCAAGATAGTCTCAACTACTCCATATGAGACGTGGAATAGTAAGAAACCTCACTTAACTCACCTTAAGATATGGGGTTGTCCTGCTTATGTGAAGCGGACTGTATCAGAAAAATTGGATGCTAAGTCTGATAAATGTCTATTTATTGGATACCCTAAGGAAACGAAGGGTTACCAATTCTATCATCCCTTGGAATAAAAGGTGTTTGTTTTAAGGCATGCTGTATTTCTAGAAAAAGAATTTCTTTTACAAGAAAACAGTGGGAGTGGCATTGAACTTGATGAAGTTCAAGAAACTCCAATAGACATTACAGAGACACCTAGTCTAGACCCACAACCAATAACTCATAATGATGAGCTATCAGTTGAACCTAAAACTACACCACCTATTCATAGATCTGATAGGACACACAATATTCCAGAGAGATACGGATTTCTCATAAGTGAATCGAACGACGTGTTACTCATAAGCGATGATGAACCTATCAGTTATGAAGATGTTCTGAAAAGTTCAGAAAGGGACAAATGGCTTGAAGCCATGAAGTCGGAAATGGATTCCATGTACGAAAATCAAGTATGGGACTTGGTTAACCCACCTGAAGGGATTAAGCCCATAGGGTGCAAGTGGGTTTTCAAGAAGAAAACCGACATGGAAGGTAATGTTGTTACCTTTAAGGCTAGATTAGTGGCAAAAGGATATCGTCAGAAACAAGGAATTGATTATGACGAAACTTATTCTCCAGTAGCTATGCTTAAATCCATTCGGATGCTCCTAGCCATAGCAGCTCATTATGATTATGAGATATGGCAAATGGATGTGAAAACAGCTTTCCTTAATGGAAACCTGCTTGAGGATGTATACATGATACAACCAGAAGGATTCACATCGATTGATAAAACCAAAGTATGCAAGCTTCGACGATCCATATATGGACTGAAGCAAGCATCCAGGAGCTGGAACATCCATTTTGATGAGACAATCAAAAAGTTTGATTTCTCACAAAATCCAGACGAACCTTGTGTGTACAAGAAGGTTAGTGGGAGTGCAGTCGCATTCCTAGTGTTATCTGTCGATGACATATTACTTATAGGAAACGACATATCAGTTTTACAGACAGTTAAAATTTGGTTGTCCAAAACTTTCTCCATGAAAGACCTGGGAGAAGCAACCTATATCCTTGGGATTAGAATCTATAGAGATAGATCAAAACGGTTGCTTGGTCTTTCGCAGTCTACATATATAGACCGAGTGCTAAAAAGGTTTAGCATATCGGAATCCAAGAAAGGTTACCTTCCCATCAGGCATGGGATCAACCTTTCAAAGTCTATGTGTCCGCGCACAGAAGACGAGAGGATTTGCATGAATAAGATTCCTTATGCATCCGCGATAGGATCTATCATGTATGCTATGTTATGCACAAGGCCCGATGTATCGTATGCTTTGAGCGTCACAAGTAGATACCAGTCGGATCTAGGAATGGATCATTGGGCGGCTGTTAAGACAATCCTTAAGTACTTAAGAAGAACTAAGGATGTGTTCCTAATATATGGAGAAGGAGATATGGTAATACGTGGGTATACAGATGCCAGTTTACAGACAGATAAGGATGACTCCAAATCTCAGTCTGGATACGTATTTACTTTGAATGGAGGTGCAATAAGTTGGAAGAGTTCCAAACAAGACACCGTAGCGGATTCTACCACGGAAGCGGAATATATCGCAGCTTCGGAAGCAGCAAAGGAAGCAGTCTGGATCAAGAAGTTTGTCTTCGAACTTGGTGTGGTTCCAACCATTGATGAAGCAGTGCCGGTTTACTACGACAACAATGGAGCTATTGCACAAGCATAGGAACCAAGGTCTCATCAGCAATCCAAACACGTGCTTCGCCGCTATCATCTGATCAGAGAGATTATAAGTAGGAATGATATACATATTGAGAAAATTCCCACTGAAAGGAATTTAGCGGATCCTTTAACTAAGGCCTTACCTCAGAGTAAGTTTGAGGGACATGTTAGAGCCTGTGGTATTGGATATCGTAGCGATTGGCATTAGGCCAAGTGGGAGTTTGTTAGTGATATGAGAGAAGTGTCCTAAGGCAATCGCCTTATGATTGTAAATATTTATTTTAATAAATGAAAATTCACTATTTGAGTATACATCTTTGTGTATTTGATTGGGATCTTAAACTCATTTATTGAATGCCTGCAATACAATTCACAGCATGAGAGAATTTGTGATGAGTTCACAACTAGTGATTATCTCTACATGTGCAATTGTGAAGTATTGAAATTGTCCCTAGTCGATGAATTGATAAATACGGACACTATCAATTCTGTTGAGACTAGCATGGGTTATTCTCTAATTAGCTGATTCTCACTGGCTAGTGACATTGGGATGTCCGGAGATAAACATGGATGCTAGTTAAGGGAACTAGTTCATTGGAGTGACTGGCTGTAAAACTTCACATAGTAGTCTATATATAGACATGTCAGTGAAGTTCTTACTGCAGCTTAAGAGCGATGTTCCTTTGACTTGCAGTGTTCAAGTCATCTTGGTCATGGAGACTTATGCTTTAACATCTTAAGCAAGCATCTCCATGGAGGTGTGGACCCAGGATGGTTGGGTATAAGCCGAAGTGCCCGAAGATGTTTGAACAGCCTACAAAGGATTCACCACTCCTTGCGAGGAGATGTATACCCATAGCCTATTGTCGGATTATTACTCAAAGCCTCTGGCCAGAGCAAGACATGTTTAGAGTATGAGTCTCTTAAATACATGTGAGTAATTAGAAATCCAAAGGACAAGAGAACGTTACTTGGGCTAGGTGTGACATAGTCAGCCTAGTGGGGACTGACACACATAGACCATGTCCTGAACCAAGTGGGTATAAGATGGTGAAGGGAATGAGGCACGATTCATTAGAGCTGCTGAAGGGTTTCAGAATTATATCTGAGGTCAACCGTTGATCTTTCGATTAATTGGGGGTCATGATATACTACTAGGTGGCACTCATGATCGTTCTATAATTGGTTGATTATAGACGGCCAACATAAATCGAAAGTCTATTTAGTCACACGCACTACGAGTAATCCGAGGGATTTAAAACGAGTTGAAAATTGGATTTTCCTATCAAGAGAAATAAGTCGAATCTGAATTTATCAGAGGCGCATCGGAAGCTTAAAATGGCTAAGTCTTTTGAAGGCTTATTGGGCGAATTAAATGAATTTAATTCGCGAGGGCTTTGGCTTGGTGTGGCCGGTCAAAGAGGGTGCCCACCCTCTTTGGTTTGGCCGGCCACCACAAGGGGAGAAAACCAATTAATTTGGTTTAAATTATGAAATAAATCAAGCGCGATTTATTTTATAAAATTATGGATAAATAAATTAATTTATATAAAGAGATTTATATAAATAAATTTATATAAAGAAAATTGTAGAAATTAATTCTTTTTATGGAAATTAAAATAAACCATGTATTGGTTTAATTCTAATTTATAAAATCAATTATGAATTGATTTTTCCATGATAAGAAAATTTTATACAAATTTTATTCCATAATTAAAAAGAGAGATGTATTTGTTTTATTATAAAATTTGTTATAATAAAACTTGGCATAACGGAATAATTAATAAGAAAATTTATAAGATAAATTTCTTATGAAATTTTATTCCGTTAATTCCGTTAAAGGGGAGACATGGCAAGGGAGAGGCTACTATATAAAGGAACAAAGGCTAGGCTTGAATTCCTCAATTGAGTTATCAAGAGATCTAGTAGCTCTCTCCCTCTCTCTCTCTAGTTCGCCCTCTCTCTCTCTCTCTCTAGGGCCGGCGCCCACTCTCTCTCTAGGGCCGGCTCTCTCTCCTCCCCTAGGGCCGGCACACATCCCAAGGGTGGCCGAGAGCTTCATCCGCCAAGAAGGTGCCGAAGAAGAAGATACGGATCGCGACTCCTTCTTTCCGTTCCCGGAATTTTGATTCCGTTACTTGGTGGTTAGTTTCCAACTTTCTCTCTTGATATTCTAGTTGTGCTTTTGGAGATTCTAGTAGTTCTCGACGGCACAAAGCTCGTGGCTTTGCGAAGTCATCCCGAAGAGAACTCGGCGTGGATGCGAATAGAGGCGGAGCTTCCAAGGGACGCTACGGTTAGATCTCGTCCCTTACTTCGAGTTACGCGAGGTACTAAGTAAATTAGTTTACTTTTTCGCAAAATTTTAATTTATGATCATGTCCACACATCATAAGGTTGCATGCTAGATACGTGGTTAAAATAATTTGAGAAATTATTTATGCTAATTCTTCCGCTACACGTAAATATTTTAAAATTTACGAACCCGTATCCTTGTCAACATGCACCCGGTCCCAACAGTCGTATCAGAGCCGGTTAGTGTTCAACATAATCATATAATTATTTTGCGGAAAACTTTGTCATAATCTCAATTTTGGAAAAACTTTCAATTATGGAAAATTTTCAATTATTAAAAATTTTAGATTTAGGAATTTGAAAGTTTGGAAATCCTCATGAAATTTCGCAAACGTTTGAAACATCCTAGTTTCTGAAATTTTATGATAATTGTGAAAACTTCCCATCTTTGGAATCTTTCTAATTTTGGAAATTCTCTATTTTAGAAATTTTCCAATTTTAGAAATATGTAAGTTTTTTTTGTACCAGAAACTTACAATTATTCTGAAAACCTATTATGAAATCTCGCAATTTTAGGCACTTTCATTCAAAGAAAGTCTAGACAAATTTATGGACAATTAATTGACAATTAAATTCGAATTGGTTTTAAATTATCAACAAAATTCTTTAGTTTGGATTGAGCCTCGGGGAGCCGTCCAATTTAAAGTTAGTTGTTGTAATTTAATTTCCCATTTTGAATGAAATTGTCATGTTTGATTTGGATTGAGCCTCGAGGAGCCGTCCAAATTGGATTTATGACAAATTTCTTTTCTTTAGGTATCTGAGCCTCGGGGAGCCACCCTTAGAAAACAATTTGTTGTAATTAATTAAATCCATGAATAAAATATGATTTAAGAGGTGATGCTCTTACATATTGTTGTCTCCAAAATTAATTAGGAAAATGGTTTCCTATAAAGTTTTCTTAAATGAGATTTTCAAGAAAATAATATGTGGTTGAATTAAGGGATTTGTCTCTTAATTTAATAAGATTTGATTTAGAGAAATCAAAGTCTTAAACATATTATTTCCGAAATTGATTATGACAATTTAGGAAATTATTTCCCAAAACAATTCCTTGAATAAAGTATGAAATTAGAATTAGGAAATCCGGTTCCTAATTCAATTAATGAGACTTGAAAAATTAAGTCACATACATACTTTATTGAGGAAATCGTTAGTCATGACATAATTATATGTCATGAATGTGCTTAGAAAAGAAAGGATGAGACCCAAAACCCCTTACAAAATATTAAGGCTAACACCTTCCATTAATATGGTTAGAACCGGAGTTTTGTTTCTCGTTTGGGTTGATGGACACATCCATGCTCGGCTTGAACCTCAACATGTTCAAACTATGGAATTAGTTTATGATTAATATAGTTGGAGTCAGAGGTCAATCGTTAGTTTTGGTTGTTGGACACATCCAAGCCTGACTAAACAGTTGAATGAGCTCCAACCATATTAGAACTGCATGCAAGATGCTTAGGCCCTAATACTAGAACTGCATGCACCTATAGATCTAGAAGCTAGCATCTCACAAGCACCTTAGGGTACTATTGATTGATAACCTAGACTGGGTTGAGATGCTTAGGTCTATACTTTGATTCAAGATGCTTTAAGTCAGTGCATCTGCAGTAACTGGGGCAATAAATACAAGTTGAACAACAATCAGGTTAAGTGTCAAGCTTAGAAAATTTAACTTGATCAGATCACTTAACTTGACTAACTCTAGCGAAAGCTATTGTTTATGACAGTTAGTAAGTAGCTAACTGGGTTAGACAGGACCCGAACAAGATCAATTTAATTTGGTTTGGTCCAGTTTATGCTTAAAGTTATTAGAGTTGGTTCAATACGGAACTTCATTTTTTTACTAGCTCTAATTTACCTGCTGTAATTAGTATCAATATTTTTTTATATATGGCAAAGGGGGAGAGAAAGGAAAGGAGAAATTTTTTCAAAAGTTTTCTCTCTTTTTCAAAAAGTAAAGTAAATAACTAAAGTGCTTAAAAATGTTTTTCAAAGCTAAGCATTTCAAAACTAAGTATTTCTAAGTATTTTCTAAGTACTTAAATGGTTCTAAGTGAAAATCTGTTTCTCTAAGTGTTTTTGTTGCAAAAACTTTCAGGAAAATTTTTCTATGTATGAAAACCCTGCAAAAACATTTTAGAAAATTTTCTAAGTATGAAAAACTTGCAAAAACTTTTTCGAAAATTTTTCTAAGTATGAAAAATTTGCAAAAACTTTTTTGAAAATTTTCTAAGAATGAAAAACTTGCAAAAACTTTTTGGAAAATTTTCTAAGTGTGAAAATTTTTTCTAAAGTATAGAAAGCCTAAAAAGAATTTTTAAAACTTTTTCAAAAACCTTTTATCTATGTATAAATACTTCAGCACTTAGTCAAAATCAAACGCATTTAGAAGGTTTACAAAAACCCACATATCTTTGAAAAACACAGGGGGAGAATATTCGTTTCATGGGGAGAAAACTGAATTTTTGTTACGAATTCCTTGCTTGTTAAATATGTTATCTTTTTAACTTAACTTTTTGAACCGTGTTGCCATAAATCAAAAAGCGGGAGATTGTTGGTGTCGGAAGCAGCAAAGTCAAACTTGTGTTTTGATAATGTCAAAGGGTTCAGAAGTTAAGGTGGTGTTGTGATCTAACAAGTTTACTAAGTGTGCAGGAAAGTCCTAGGTACACTAGGCACGAAGTCCTGGCAAAGGGCTGGGCAAGAAGTCCTGGTCGAGGACTGGATAAGATGTCCTGGTAAAGGGCTGGGCACCGAAGACCTGACCGGAAGTTGGGCAAGAAGTCCTTGTCGCGGAATGGGCACGAAGACCTGATCGGAGGATTGGGCAAAAGTCCAACCGGAGGAGCCGGTTGGCAAAAAGGTAAATTCTCCCGAGAGGAGTAGGTGAGGACGCGTTCCCCGTAGGAGGGAACATTAGGCGTCGGTTCGACCTAGGGCTCCATTTGGGAGACCCAAAGTCAGAACCAAGACATCTTAGGCTGTAAATAATGTCTAACATACTTGCTTCTTGTGTTTTGGAACTAACCTTGGTTGCAGGGAATGAAGGAACGATGTTTCTGTAGCTCAGGCGCCTCAATGGAGTGAGGCGCCCCACTGGGCTAGGCGCCCGTATGGATACGGGCGCCCCAGTTCAAGGCCAAATCAAAACCATCGAAGCAAACTGCCATGAAGCCTCTGGACCAAGTCAGCTCAGGCGCCCCCATCAGCTCAGGCGCCTCATTGAAGGGGATAAGCGCTGACCGAGCCTGCAGATTCAAGTTCTCGTAGGAGAGGCCATGTGTCAGGCGCCCCCATCAATACAGGCGCCCCTATGGCTCCTATAAATAGGGGTTCACCCCTAAGGCTTCAAACCATCTTGCTCACATTGCTCCCAACACTTTCGTTCAAGCGCTACACTCTTACAAGCTCCGACCAGGCGATTCCAGCGCCGACGACGACCCGCTGCTCCGAACTTCCATCCATCTCGGGTGTCGGTAACATTTAAATTACAAAAAGTGTTGTACATTCAATTTCAATTCTATATCTGTACCCGAACTTGTAAAAGATTTTTACGAATATAGAATTACCCAACGTAAAAGGTTAAGGACTGTGGGTCTTGGTGTAGGAGCCGACCACGACTCTGAACCAAGTAAAAATAACTTGTGTTAGCGATTGTTTTCTTGTTTTCCGCTGCATAATCGCTCTACTTATCCGAAAAATTTTAAGATCGATATTCACCCCCCTCTATCGATTTACTCCGATCCAACATCTTTCTCCTAGTCGACTGCCTAGCTTATACAAACACTCTCCCTCACTCCGAAGACCCTCCTTCACATGTGCCTTCAAGTACACTCCCTTGGCTTGCCCCTTGAAGTCTTCTTCCACCGGCTATCGACTATCGCCCCTCGGATGCGCACACAAGCCTTCCCTTGGCTTGCCTCCATGCCACCCTTCACGTGTGCCCTTTGAAGTCCACTTCCCCGCTTGCCCTTGGAGTCCTCTTCCCTCGGCTCTCGTCCCTCGGATAAGTCCTCCATGTGTGATTCTCCAAGTCCTGCAAACTCAATTACACATATCAAATGACAAGATAACACCCTAACCTTAATATGTTGACACACACATCAAAACCATGATCTTCCCGATTATCCTTGGGTCGATTGCCCCAACAATCTCCCCTTTTTGATGTGTGATAATATGTTTAAGTTAGGGATAAAACAACAGCAAATAACAGCAATTGAAAAGCAAGACATAGTAAAACCAAGAGGTAAACTCCCTCTTAACCTATGCCTTCCCCCATTTTTCAATGCTTATTATAAACCAAGTTTAAACCAAAAGTTTACGTTACAAACCTAACTTAAACCACCCATTCTCCCCCTTTGACACCATCAAAACGATTGCCGTAAGCAATACTCACCCATGGTATCAAATGAGAGAATTTCTCATTTCTGAAAATTTTCAGAATCCTGAAATCAGGCGTGCCAGACGACTGATACTCTATTAGTTTGAATTACAGGTTTCTAAGCCAAATTTCAGAAACTCCCCAAAAATTCCAAAAACTTCCAAAAATTGTGAAAATTTGCAAGAATGTTTCATATGATATACTCGAAAAATATCAGTTCATGAAAAATTCTAACATGCTTAACTTTTTGACTAAAGTTCGAATTTCTTGAAAAACACTAACTTTGTATCAAAGTTTCAACCTAGTTTTGCAATCATACATGCCCCAAGCTTATGACAAAACAGATAAAACATAGAATGATTTTCAAATGTTTAAAATGTCCAACCATGATCTTTGGGAAAGATGTCCATTAATTAAACACTTGCTTCCCCCATGATGTAAGATGTATATACTGAAAGACATAACTTCTTTATATGAACATCTTCATTTTGAAAAGAGAATCACAACTACACTAGGTGTCTGCTTCTATTAGTACATGCATGAAATCCTTTACTACTCATTGTAGATAACATAGTGTATGGTGTTACACGGAAGATCATGTTATCAGTCCCTTGCCTGGTATAAGTAGAGACTCACAACCGAGATGGAATTGGACAAACAATTGTATTGGTTGTAGTGTAATTAGGTGTGGTTGGTCTTGACCATAGAATTACACTAGTGTGCTTTGAGTACATTGAGCAGGACCGAACCCCGAGGTTATCCAATTTGTACTGACTCGATAATTGGATAGGATTTCAGATTTTATTATGGAGTACGATCCCTTAATCCCGATATAATAACGGGCATATATTATTAATTATTGTCTCTTTGATTTACCAATGGGCGAGATCTATTCTGTTAGATCGATAGGCCCGGTAAGTTGGGAGATAATATTAATAATATGATGTGTTGTTGATTATTAACGAAATTCTTGTCCTGGTGAGTCGAGTTGATGATGTCCCCTTGATGAGCTCGAAAGGTTCATCATGCTAAACCATGCAGGTGGATTTGATCCGGCATGATGATAAGGTCGAGTGGTACTAGTCAAAGATCCAGAAGTTAATTAATTTGAATTATCAGTAATTTAAATTAATTAACGGGCATTCGAGATCTTAAATACGGAGGGATAGACGACTCGTAATAAGTGGAGCCCATATGTAAATATGGAGGTTGGTAATGTAATTCAATAAGGGTCTTTTAGTGGAATGAATCCTTATTAATGGATCGGGTTTGGATCTATTAGCAGGCCAAGATCCAACTTCTCCTTATAGTCCCTATCATAACCTTATATATACCCCATGATGACATGAAACCAAGAGATTAATCAATCTAAATTAATCTAAGGATACACAAGAAAACCTAATCTATTTTTCCTCTCCTCTCTCCCTCTCCTCCTCTCTCCCTCGGTGAGAGGCGCCTCTCCTCCTCAGACCGATTTCTTCTCCATGGGAGAAGAATATTTAATAAAGAAACTTGATTAAATTCCTCTCCACGCTGCTGGGTGAATGGAGTCTTCCTTCTCCATGCGGTTGTGCGGCGCCAAAGTCAACAACCCCTTTCACGCAAGGAGCCGCATTTGTTGACCAAAAATTATCCAGGTAGAGAATTTAATCTTCACGCCTTGGTGAAGATGAAGGAGCAGCAATTGTTGACCAAAAATTCTCCAAGTGGAGAATTTTCTTCACGCCTTGGTGTCGATGAAGGACCCGCAATTGTTGACCAAAAATTCTCCAAGTGGAGAATTTTCTTCACGCCTTGGTGTCGATGAAGGACCCGTAATTGTTGACCAAAAATTCTCCAAGTGGAGAATTTAATCTTCACGCCTTGGTGAAGATGGAGGCAGCCAGAGCCTGCGTTTCTTTCTGTTGGGGCAGAAAGTTGGACACGCATGGGAGGCTCAGGCAGGAAGGTGGCAAGCGCTTCCTTCAGCAACTTCGGTGGAGAAGAAAATTTAGTTCTCACAATTTTCTTAATGGTAGAAAAGTTAGGCATGTCATTTTTCTCAAGGGAAGAAAATTGTCTATTTACCAAAAGACGCATTTAAAAATTAGTATCTATCAAAAGATATATCATGGTTTCATTTTTACCAAAGGGCGTATTTATTTTAGTGAACTTCCGTTTATACCCCTTCGGCTAAAAAAAGTCTTTCCCTTTTTCTTTCTCTTTCTCAGTAACAAATCCCGAGGCAAAGAAATTTGCTTTTTCAGATTTGTCATTTTAAAATAATATATTTAGGAATCGGCTAAAAAATGTAAGGTAAAGAAAAAAAATTATTTCCATTAACAAAAGTTATCTTCCAACTGATTTTAAAAATTTTAAATGATGAATTTTTATATTTGATTAATATAAATTAATATATTCAATAATATTTAATAAATATATTAATATATAATAAAGATTTAAAATTTAAAAAAGTCTAAAATTTTTTATTTCAGATAAGTGTGGGCCTGAAATCAAAAGATTTGAGGCCCACGTTAGGTCTGAAATAAAAGATTTCAGGCCCACGTTGGGCCTAAAATAAAAGATTTCAGGCCCAGCGTGGGCCTGAAATAGAAATATTTCAGGCCCTGTGTCGGCTTGAAATCATGTGTTATGATAGAGTTTTTTACGTAGGTCTGAAACATAAAGAAACATCTCTTTATATTTTTGAAATCACAATAAAAATCACTGAGAAAGATTACTTTACGTGAGAAATACGAATTAATATAAAATGTACATTATATTAAAAACTAACTTTTATATATATATATATATATATATATATATATATATATATATAATAAAATCAACTTCAGGTACAGGGCCTGATACAATTGATTTCAGGCCCTGAGCAGGGCCTGAAATCTTGATTTCAGGCCCTGCTTGATTATATAATATTAATAAATATAAAAAAATAATTAATAGACATAATAATATATATTGATCGGTAAAATTAAAGATATAAGGATGATTTACCAAAACAAGCTATGATTCTACATTATTGTTATATCGTTTTGTGCCAACTGATACAGTATGAGAACAACAGTGGGTTTTGACCAAAACCCACTGATAGACCTCCAATATCTGGATTTCTGAAAACCATATATCAATAGACAGGGTTGACCTAGGAGAAGATGTTTTAGGTGTCCAAATATCTATACACTCTATATCACCAATGCAATAGGAGTAGTTTAGAAATATCAGTGGGTTTTGACCAAAACCCACTGATGGACCTCCCATATCTGGATTTCTGAAAACTCCATATGAATAGAGAGGTTATAGATAGGAGAAGATGTTTTAGGTGTCCAAATATCTATACACTCTATATCACTAATGCAATAGAAGTAGTTTAGAAATATCAATGGGTTTTGACCAAAACCCACTGATATGGCTAAACTACTCCTTTTACATTGGTGATATCTAATATATAGATGTTTGGACACCTAAAACATCATCTCCTACCTCTACCCTCTATATTAATATGGAGTTTTCAGAAATTCAGATATGGTAGGTCCATCAGTGGTTTTGATCAAAACCCACTGATATTTCTAAACTACTCATATTGCATTGGTGATATAGAGTGTATAGATGTTGGGACACCTAAAACATCTTCTCCTAGGTTAACCTTGTCAATTGATATAGGGTTTTCAGAAATCCAGATATAGGAGGTCCATCAGTGGGTTTTGGTCAAAACTCAATGATGTTCTCAGACTGTATCAGTTGGCACAGAACGATATAACAATAATGTAGAATCATAGCTTGTTTTAGTAAATCATCCTTATATCTTTAATTTTACCAATTAATTTATATTATTATGTCTATTAATTATTTTTTTTATATTTATTAATTTTATATAATCAAGCAGGGCCTGAAATCAATTGATTTCAGGCCCTGAACCTTGCCTTTCCTATATATATATATATATATATATAATATTATACATATATATTATACGTAAACAATATATATATAAATTAGTATATTAAATAATATTTAATAAATATATTAATATATAACAAAGATTTAAAATTTAAAAAAGTCTAAAATTTTTTATTTAAAATCAAGCGTGGGCCTGAAATCAAAAGATTTCAGGCCCAGGTTGGGCCTGAAATAAAAGATTTCAGGCCCAGCGTCGGCCTGAAATAGAAATATTTCAGGCCCAGCGTGGGCCTGAAACAAAATATTTCAAGTCCTGTGTCGGCTTGAAATCATGTGTTATGATAGGGTTTTTTACGTAGGCCTGAAACATAAAGAAACATCTCTTTATATTTTTGAAATCACAATAAAAATCTCTGAGAAAAATTACTTTACGTGAGAAATTCAAATTAATATAAAACGTACATTATATTAAAAACTAACTTTTATATATATATATATATATATAATAAAATCAACTTCAGGTACAGGGCCTGAAATCAATTGATTTCAAGCCCTGAGCATTTTAGGCCCTGCTTGATTATATAATATTAATAAATATAAAAAATAATTAATAGATATAATAATATATATTGATTGGTAAAATTAAAGATATAAGTATAATTTACTAAAACAAGCTATGATTCTACATTATTGTTATATCGTTTTGTGCCAACTGATACAGTATGAGAACATCAGTGGGTTTTGACCAAAACCCACTGATGGACCTCCCATATCTGGATTTCTGAAAACCCTATATCAATAGACAGGGTTGACCTAGGAGAAGATGTTTTAGGTGTCCAAACATCTATACACTCTATATCACCAATGCAATAGGAGTAGTTTAGAAATATCAGTGGGTTTTGACCAAAACCCACTGATAGACCTCCCATATCTGGATTTATGAAAATTCCATATGAATAGTGAGGTTAGAGATAGGAGAAGATGTTTTAGGTGTCCAAATATCTATACACTCTATATCACCAATGCAATAGGAGTAGTTTAGAAATATCAATGGGTTTTGACCAAAATCCACTGATATGGCTAAACTACTCCTATTACATTGGTGATATCTAATATATAGATGTTTGGACACCTAAAACATCATCTCCTACCTCTACCCTCTCTATTCATATGGAGTTTTCAGAAATTCAGATATGGTAGGTCCATTAGTGGATTTTGATCAAAACCCACTGATATTTCTAAACTACTCATATTGCATTGGTGATATAGAGTATATAGATGTTTGGACACCTAAAACATATTCTGCTATGTCAACCCTGTCTATTGATATAGGGTTTTTAAAAATCTAGATATGGGAGATCCATCAGTGCGTTTTGGTCAAAACTCACTGATGTTCTCAAACTGTATCAGTTGGTACAGAATGATATAACAATAATGTAGAATCATAGCTTGTTTTAGTAAATCATCCTTATATCTTTAATTTTACCAATTAATTTATATTATTATATCTATTAATTATTTTTTTTATATTTATTAATTTTATATAATCAAGCAGGGCCTGAAATCAAGATTTCAGGCCCTGAACCTGAAGTTGCTTTTCCTATTTATATATATATATATATAAAATAATATATATTATATATATATATATATATTATATGTAAACAGTATATATATAAATTAGTATATTAAATAATATTTAATAAATATATTAGTATATAACAAAGATTTAAAATTTAAAAAAGTCTGAAATTTTTTATTTCAGATCAAGCGTGGGCCTGAAATCAAAAGATTTCAGGCCCACGTTGGGCCTGAAATAAAAGATTTCAGGCCCAGCGTGGGCCTGAAATAGAAATATTTCAGGCCCAACGTGGGCCTGAAACAAAGATTTCAGGCCCTGTGTCGGCTTGAAATCATGTGTTATGATAGAGTTTTTACATAGGCCTGAAATATAAAGAAACATCTCTTTATATTTTTGAAATCACAATAAAAATTACTGAGAAAGATTACTTTACGTGAAAAATTCTAATTAATATAAAACGTACATTATATTAAAAATGAACATATATATATATATATATATATATATATATATATATATATATATATATATAAAGAAAAATGAACTTCAGGTTCAGGACCTGAAATCAATTGATTTCAGGCCCTGCTTGATTATATAAAATTAATAAATATAAAAAAATTAATAGACATAATAATATATATTGGTTGGCAAAATTAAAGATATAAGGATGATTTACTAAAACAAGCAATGATTCTACATTATTGATTAGTCAAAATCCATTGATATTTCTAAACTACTCCTATTGCATTGGTGATATAGAGTGTATAGATATTTGGACACCTAAAATATCTTCTCCTATCTCTAACCTCTCTATTCTCTATTCATATGGAGTTTTCAGAAATCCAGATATGGGAGGTCTATTAGTGGGTTTTGGTTAAAACCCACTGATATTTCTAAACTACTCCTATTGCATTGGTGATATAGAGTGTATACATGTTTGGACACCTAAAACATCTTCTCCTAGGTCAACCCTGTCTATTGATATAGGGTTCTCAGAAATCCAGATATGGGAGGTCCATCAGTGGGTTTTGGTCAAAACCCACTGATGTTCTCATACTGTATCAGTTGGCACAAAACGATATAACAATAATGTAGAATCATAGCTTGTTTTAGTAAATCATCCTTATATCTTTAATTTTACCAATCAATATATATTATTATGTCTATTAATTATTTTTTTTATATTTATTAATTTTATATAATCAAGCAGGGCCAGAAATCAAGATTTCAGGCCCTGCTCAAGGCCTGAAATCAAGATTTCAGGCCCTGCTCAGGGCCTGAAATCAATTGTTTCAGGCCCTGTACTTGAAGTTGATTTTATTATATATATATATATATAAAAGTTAGTTTTTAATATAATGTACGTTTTATATTAATTCGTATTTCTCACGTAAAGTAATCTTTCTCAGTGATTTTTATTGTGATTTCAAAAATATAAAGAGATGTTTCTATATGTTTTAGGCCTACGTAAAAAACCCTATCATAACACATGATTTCAAGCCGACACATGGCTTGAAATATTTTGTTTCAGGCCCACGCTGGACTTGAAATATTTCTATTTCAGGCCCAGCGTAGGCATGAAATCTTTTATTTCAGGCCAACATGGGCCTGAAATCTTTTGATTTCAGGCCCACACTTGATCTGAAATAAAAAATTTCAGACTTTTTTAAATTTTAAATCATTATTATATATTAATATATTTATTAAATATTATTTAATATATTAATTTATATTAATCAAATATAAAAATTCATCATTTAAAATTTTTAAAATCAGTTGGAAGATAATTTTTGTTAATGGAAATAATTTTTTTTTCTTTACCTTACGTTTTTTAGACGATTCCTAAATATATTATTTTAAAATGACAAATCTGAAAAAACGGATTCCGTTGCCTCGGGATTTGTTACTGAGAAAGAGAAAGAGAAAGACTTTTTTTGGCAGAAGGTAGGGGTGAGCAAAAATTCGGGTAAACCGAATAAACCGACCGAACCAACCGATTTTTTAATTTCGGTTCGGTTAATTCGAAATTTTAGTTAATTCGGTTTTTAAAATTTGGTTATTTCGGTTATATCGGTTCAGATTCAGTTTTTCACGCTGTTATTTGGTTAAACTGAATAAATCAAAATTATCAATTCGGTTGGGTGGGCCGTAAGGCTGAACTGCAGATACGCAAGGTGGGCTGGCGGCTACTGCAGCCTGCCTCAGTGCACTGCTGTTGGTATGCTATTGAGGTAAATATTAAATAACATTTATACTAATATCTAATTGAAAACTGAAAAGTTAAAAGGTAAAATTTATCTTCGGTGTATTCGGTGAAAATCGAAAAGCCGAAAAGGTAAAAAATCGGTGTTTTAGTATATTATATACTAATATACTAATATTATCTTTTTTTTTCAAGGAAAAAATTGTAATTCGGATGGATTAAAATTAGATAATACACAAAATTAGATTAGGGTCAAAATTATTCGGTCAAATCGGTTAAAAACCGAATTAACCGATTTTTTTTCGGTTCGGTTTTCTCGGTTTTGATTTACAAATTCGGTCGGTTCGGTTTTTTGGGAAAAATTCAGTTTATTCAGTTTTCGGTCTATTCGGTTCGGTTCGGTTCGGTTCGGTTTTAACCGAATACTCACCCCTAGCAGAAGGGGTATAAACGGAAGTTCACTAAAATGAATACGCCCTTTGGTAAAAATGAAACCATGGTACACCATTTGGTAAATACCAATTCTCAGGTGCGCCCTTTAGTAAATTTCTGGAAGAAAATTGCATGAGCTTGAGAGGGAGTAGTGATTTTTCTCAAGGGAGAAAAGTTGTTTACGCAATTTTTCTCAAGGGAAGAAAAATCGGTTAAGTAGGGTTTGTGTTTAGATTATTTTCCTTGCAGTGGCCGACGACATCCTTTTGGTTAGGGATTGATTAGCGCAAGGAGAAGGGATCGACTTGGTGACCACGAGTCTTGGTAGATCGTCGCCCACACGACGTTCAAGAGGGGAGGGCCATATGGTAGAAGATCGTAAGGTAATGGAAGGTATAATCCTTCCATGGCTCCTTTGTTCTTATTTGTGCATTATTCATTTGCCTTATCATTTCATGTGTGTTAGTTTATTATTTTGATTTTGAATCATGATGAATAATTTACTAACTGGACCCCAACCATAAACATAAAAGTCGGTGATCCACTCGTAGCCTTTTTCACGGTCGAACGGTCGAGAAAATCACAAGGCCGATTTTGGTAATTGGGTGAGTTGTGATTTGGATCGTTCGATACGGCATGAGATGGTCGTAGGGAGACGGGTCTCCATTTGGATTAATTTTTAATCTGTAGACATGGAGAGGTCTCTCAGATCGACCGAGTATTCGCTTAGGAAACCTGCCAAGCCATACCCAAAACATGATTGGTCTATTTTTCATAATTTGATACATCTCATGACCTAACATTATGTCATAAGCACACGTGAATCATTTGTATCATCCTAATGGATCAAACACACCTTCCTATTATATTACCCCAAGGTCCATCCTATACTTCTACAAAACACATACCAAGGCCCCTTCTTAAGGATGCGAACTCCGCTTCAGGAAGAGGCTTGATAAATATATCGGCACATTTTGCAGAAATTTTTCCTCCAAATGGGGTGCGAACCCTGGGACGCTGGGCTTCAAGACTGGCCACCGCGAGCGCTTCCCGATTTACCCTGGTGACCGGTGGGAAACTTCCGTGGGGCCAGGCCGGTCACCCCAGGTTCAATTTGTCTGCTGCCTGGTTCATCATTTTTTTTCCTAATAAAGTGATGCTTCACTTCAATGTGTTTTGTTCTATAATGGTGAACCAGATTTTTACTCAAGTTAATTGTACTTACATTATCACACAAAACCTTGACCTTGGAGTAATGTAACTCATAATCCTCTAA
This sequence comes from Boesenbergia rotunda, assembly GCA_024364735.1. Taxonomy (NCBI): domain Eukaryota; kingdom Viridiplantae; phylum Streptophyta; class Magnoliopsida; order Zingiberales; family Zingiberaceae; genus Boesenbergia; species Boesenbergia rotunda. The sequence goes on from JAGFNQ010010173.1 coordinate 27,920, forward strand.
GGTATGCATGATCCAAAGTAGTTGAGACACACAACCACCCATTGCCACATATTCGGCCTCCGTTGTTGATAGGGCAACACATGGTTATTTCCTACTACTCCAACTAACTAAAGATGACCTAATAAATTGACATCCTCCACTAGTACTCTTCCTATCTAGTTTACAACCCGCATAATCTGAGTCGGTGTATCCCAAAAGTTTAACAATTGGAGTTCTAGGATATCAAAGTCCGACATTAAGAGTACCTTTAATATATCTTAAGATCCTCTTAACTACCACTAGATGAGACTCTTTGGCACATGATTGTTACCATGCACACATACCTACCACAAACAATATATCGGGTCTACTAGCGGTTAGGTACAATAAACTACCAATCATGCTCCTATATTGTTTTGAGTCTACCATTTTACCTTCAAGATCATTATCCATTTTAACATTTGTTCCTATAGGGGTAGATGCTACCTTAGCATTTTCTAGTCCAAATTTCTTAATGATTTCCCTAGCATATTTAGTTTGATATACATGAGTTCCTTCATTTGTTTGTTTAATTTGTAAGCCTAAAAAGAAAGTCAATTCACCCACAAGACTCATCTCAAACTCATTTTCCATACATTTAATGAACTCATGGAGAAATTCATTATTTGTTGACCCAAAGATAATATCATCCACATAGACTTGGGTCACAAAGATGTCCTTATCCTTAGTTTTTAGGAAAAGAGTTGGATCAATTGTACCTCTCCTAAAACCCTTGGATACTAAGAATGATGAAAGCCTTTCATACCAAACCTGGGGAGCTTGTTTCAATCGATACAAGGCTTTTCTTAGTTTGTAGACATGCCTAGGGTAATTTGGGTTTTCAAACCCAGGTGGTTGCTCTACATATACCTCTTCCTTAATGACCCTATTATGGAATGCCGACTTCACATCCATTTGGTAAAGTATGAAACCCATGTGAGCGGCATATGCTAATAAAATCCTAATAGACTCTAATCTAGCTACGGGGGCATATGTCTCATCATAGTCAAGACCCTCAACTTGATTAAACCCCTAGCAACCAACCTAGCCTTGTTTCTAGTTAGCTTTCCTTGGTCATCTAGCTTGTTCCTAAAGACCCATCTAGTGGTGACAATGGTACAATCATTGGGCCTAGGAATTAACTCCCATACTTCACTCCTTTCAAATTGATTCAACTCTTCTTGTATGGCTAGGACCCAATCCACATCGCCTAATGCCTCATCAATAGATTTTGGTTCTAATTGAGAAATCAAAGCAATTTGACTACTTTGTTCCCTAAAGTAGGACATAGTCTTCACCCCTTGAGTGACATCCCCATCTATTTGGTCAATGGGGTGATCTTGGTGATGCCTTAAGGGCCTAGAGGTTATGGACTCATTAACTACATGATGTTCATCCTCTAATGCACTTCTCTCTCCCCCTTGATCATTGCCCCCCCAAATGTAAGTCTTGAATTTCTTGGGTAAGGGGTTGACTTTCTTCTATGTCCTTATCAATAGAAGATTTCCTAGGGTAGGTGCTGGTAGACTCATCAAACTCCACATTGGATGACTCCTCAATTACCTTGGTCCTTTTGTTATATACCCTATATCCCCTACTAGTGGATGAATATCCAACCAAAATCCCCTCATCCGCTTTAGATTCAAACTTTCTCAAATCATCCTTGGTGTTTAAAATGTAAACCTTACATCCCAAAACCCTAAAGTAGTGAACTTGTGGAATTCTCCTATTCCACAACTCAAATGGAGTTTTCCCCAAAAACCTATGAATTAAGACCTGGTTTTGGATGTAACAAGCGGTTTTTACCGCTTCGGCCCAAAAGTAGCTAGGTAGAGAATATGCATTTAGCATAGTCCTAGCGGCTTATTGTAGGGCTCTATTTCTCCTTTCTACTACACCATTTTGTTGAGGGATTCTTGGGCATGAAAATTCATGCTTGTACCCATTTTCTAAACAAAATTGTGAGAAGTTTGAATTTTCAAACTCCCCACCATGGTCACTCCTAATTCGGTTGACTTTGAGATGTTTCTTATTTTCAACTCACTTACTAAATCTTATGAAAATTTCTAAGGTATCATCCTTATGTTTTATGAAAAATACCCAAGTAAATCTAGAAAAATCATCTACAATTATCAAACAATATTTACTCCCTACTAGTGAGGGAGTGCTATGACAATCAAATAGGTACATATGCAATAATTCTAAAGGTAAAGTAGTGCTAGTTAAGGTTTTACCTATGTGTGATGATTTAGATTGCTTACCCTCTTGACATGCATCACACATCATAGTCTTTTCATACTTGATCATGGGGAGCCCTTGTTGGGACCGGGTGCATGTTGACATGGATACGGGTTCGTAATTTTTAAAAATAATTACGTGCAGCGGAAGAATTAGCATAAATAATTTCTCAAATTATTTTAACCACGTATCTAGCATGCAACCTTATGATGTGTGGACATGATCATAAATTAAAATTTTGCAGAAAAGTAAACTAATTTACTTAGTACCTCGCGTAACTTGAAGAAAGGGACGATATCCAACCGTAGCGTCCCTTGGAAGCTTCGCCTCTATTCGCGTCCACGCCGAGTTCTCTTTGGGATGACTTCGCAAAGCCACGAGTTTTGTGCCGACGAGAACTACTAGATTCTCCAAAGGCACAACTAGAATATCAAGAGAGAGAGAGTTGGAAACTAACCACCAAGTAACGGAATCAAGATTTCGGGAAAGGAAGGAAGGAGACGCGACCCGCTTCTTCTTCTTCTTCGGCCTCTTCTTGATGGTGGCTCACGGCAAGGGAAGGAGGCGCCAGCCCTAGGGGAGGAGAGAGGGCGCCGGCCCTAGAGAGAGAAAGGGGTGCCAGCCCTAGAGAGAGAGAGGGAGAGAATAAGAGAGAGAGAGAGCTTGCTACTATTTCTCTTAATTGATTGGAATTCAAGCCTTGCCTTGGTTCCTTTATATAGTAGCCTCTCCATCGCCAAGTCTCCCTTTTAACGGAATAAATTTTCATAAGAAATTTATCCTATAAATTTTCTTATGAATTATTCCGTTATGCCAAGTTTTATTATAACTAACTTTATAATAAAACAAACACATCTCCTCTTTTATTATGGAATAAATTTTTCATAAAATTTATTATATAAATTTTCTTATCATGGAAAAATCAATTCATAATTGATTTTATAAAACAAAATAAACCAATCCATGGTTCATTTTAATTTCCATAAAAAGAATAAATTTATTATATAAATTTTTCTTAACATGGAAAAATCAATTCATAATTGATTTTATAAAATAAAATAAACCATTCCATGGTTCATTTTAATTTTCATAAAAAGAATAAATTTAATATATAAATTTTTCTTATCATGGAAAAATCAATTCATAATTGAAAATAAAATAAACCATTTAAAGTTTATTTTAATTTTCATGAAAATAAATTTATTTATCCATAATTTTATAAAACAAATCGTGCTTGATTTATTTTATAATTTAAACCAAATAAATTGGTTTCCCTCCTTTATTGTGGCCGGCCAAACCAAAGAGGGTGGGCCGGCCACACCAAGCCAATCCCTTGCGAATTAAACTCATTTAATTCGTCCAATAAGCCTTCAAAAGACTTAGCCATTTTAAGCTTCCGGTGTGCCTATGATAAATTCAGATTCGACTTATTTCTCTTGATCGGAAAATCTAATTTTCAACTCGTTTTAAATCCCTCGAATTACTCATAGTGCGTGTGACTAAATAAGCTTTCGATTTATGTTGGCCGTCTATAATTCATCAATTATAGAACGATCATGAGTGGCACCTAGTAGTACATCATGATCCCCAATTAATCGAAAGATCAACAGTTGACCTCAGAAATAATTCTGAAACCCTTCAGCAGCTCTAATGAATCATGCCTCATTCCCTTCACCATCTTATACCCACTTGGTTCAGGACAAGGTCTATGTGTGTCAGTCCCCACTAGGCTGACTACGTCACACCTAGCCCAAGTAATGTCTTTCTCGTCCAATAAATTTCTAATTACCCTCATGTATTTAAGAGACTCATACTCTAAACATGTCATGCTCTGGCCAGAGGCTTTGAGTAACAATCCGACGATAGGCCTTGGGTATACATCTCTTCGCAAGGAGTGGTGAATCTTTTGTAGGCTGTTCAAACATCTTCGGGCACTTCGGCTTATACCCAACCATCCTGGGTCCACACCTCCTTGGAGATGCTTGCTTAAGATGTTAAAGTATAAGTCTCCATGACCAAGATGACTTGAACACCGCAAGTCAATGGAACATCGCACTTAAACTGCATTAAGAACTTCACTGAAATGTCTATATATAGACTAGCATGTGAAGTTTTACAGCCAGTCACTCCAATGAACTAGTTCCCTTAACTAGCATTCATGTTTATCTCCGGACATCCCAATGTCACCAGCCAGTGAGAATCAGCTGATTAGAGAATAACCCATGCTAGTCTCAACAGAATTGATAGTGTCCGTATTTATCAATTCATCGACTAGGGACAATTTAAATTCTTCACAATTGCACATGTAGAGATAATCACTAGTTGTGAATTCATCACAAATTCTCTCATGCTGTGAATTGTATTGCGGACATTCAATAAATCAGTTTATGATCCCAATCAAATACACAATCATGTATACTCAAATAGTGAATTTTCATTTATTAAAATAAATGTTTACAATCATAAGGCGATTGCCTTAGGACACTTCTCTCATATTACTAACAAACTCCCACTTGGCCTAATGCCAATCGCTACGGTATCCAATACCACAGGCTCTAACATGACCCTCAAACTTGCTCTAAGGTAAGGCCTTAGTTAAAGGATCCGCTAAATTTCTTTCAGTAGGAATTGTCTCAATTTGTATATCATTCCTACTTATAATCACTCTGATCAGTTGATAGCGGCGAAGCACGTGTTTGGATCGCTGATGAGACCTTGGTTCCTTTGCTTGTGCAATAGCTCCATTGTTGTCGCAGTAAACCGGCACTGCTTCATCAATGGTTGGAACCACACCAAGTTCGGAGACAAACATCTTGATCCAGACTGCTTCCTTTGCTGCTTACGAAGCTGCGATATATTCCGCTTCTGTTGTAGAATCCGCTACAGTGTCTTGTTTGGAACTCTTCCAACTTATTGCGCCTCCATTCAAAGTAAATACGTATCCAGACTGGGATTTGGAGTCATCCTTATCTGTCTGGAAACTGGCATCTGTATACCCACGTATTACCATATCTCCTTCTCCATATATTAGGAACACATCCTTAGTTCTTCTTAAGTACTTAAGGATTGTCTTGACAGCCGCCCAATGATCCATTCCGGGATCCGACTGGTATCTACTTGTGACGCTCAGAGCATATGATACATCGGGCCTAGTACATAACATTGCATACATGATAGATCCTATCGCGGATGCATAGGGAATCTTATTCATGCAAATCCTCTCGTCTTCTGTGCGCGGACACATAGACTTTGAAAGGTTGATCCCATGCCTGATGGGAAGGTAAACTTTCTTGGATTCCGACATGCTAAATCATTTTAGCACTCGGTCTATATATGTAGACTGCGAAAGACCAAGCGACCGTTTTGATCTATCTCTATAGATTCTAATCCCAAGGATATAGGTTGCTTCTCCCAGGTCTTTCATGGAGAAAGTTTTGGACAACCAAATTTTAACTGTCTGTAAGACTGATATATCGTTTAATATAAGTAATATGTCATCGACATATAATACTAGGAATACGACTGCACTCCCACTAACCTTCTTGTACGCACAAGGCTCGTCAGGATTTTGTGAGAAATCAAACTCTTTGATTGTCTCATCAAAACGGATGTTCCAGCTCCTGTATGCTTGCTTCAGTCCATATATGGATCGTCGAAGCTTGCATACTTTGGTTTTATCAACCGATGTGAAACCTTCAGGTTGTATCATGTATACATCCTCAAGCAGGTTTCCATTAAGGAAAGCTGTTTTCACATCCATTTGCCATATCTCATAATCATAATGAGCTGCTATGGCTAGGAGCATCCGAATGGATTTAAGCATAGCTACTGGCGAATAGGTTTCGTCATAATCAATTCCTTATTTCTAACGATATCCATTTGCCACTAATCTAGCCTTAAAGGTAACAACATTACCTTCCATGTCGGTTTTCTTCTTGAAAACCCACTTGCACCCTATGGGCTTAATCCCTTCAGGTGGGTTAACCAAGTCCCATACTTGATTTTCGTACATGGAATCCATTTCCGACTTCATGGCTTCAAGCCATTTGACCATTTCTGAACTTTTCATAACATCTTCATAACTGATAGGTTCGTCATCGCTTATGAGTAACATGTCGTTCGATTCACTTATGAGAAATCCGTATCTCTCTGGAATATTGCGTGTCCTATCAAACCTACGAAGAGGTGGTGTTGTTTTAGGTTCAACTCATAGCTCATCATTATGAGTTATTGGTTGTGGGTCTAGACTAGGTGTCTCTGTAATGTCTATTGGAGTTTCTTGAACTTCATCAAGTTCAATGCCACTCCCACTGTTTTCTTGTAAAAGAAATTCTTTTTCCAGAAATACAGCATGCCTTGAAACAAACACCTTTTGTTCCAAGGGATGATAGAATTGGTAACCCTTCGTTTCCTTAGGGTATCCAATAAATAGACATTTATCAGACTTAGCATCCAATTTGTCTGATATAGTCCGCTTCACATAAGCAGGACAACCCCATATCTTAAGGTGAGTTAAGTGAGGTTTCTTACTATTCCATGTCACATATGGAGTAGTAGAGACTACCTTGCTCGGGACTCTGTTTAGCAAGTAAACAGCTGTCTTAAGTGCATAGCCCCAAAAAGATTTTGGAAGAGTTGCATGATTCATCATCGACCTAACCATGCCCATTAAGGTTCGGTTGTGCCTCTCAGATACACCATTATGCTGTGGTGTATACGGCGGAGTCCATTGGGACAATATCCCATTGTCCCTAAGATAATCTTGAAACTCTTGACTTAAGTATTCCCCACCTCGATCGGATCGAAGTATCTTAATACTTTTGCCAAGCTGTTTCTCTACTTCATTTCTGAACTCTTTGAATTTCTCAAAAGCTTCAGATTTGTGTTTCATCAAGAACACATACCCGAATCGTGAGTGATCATCGATAAAAGTGATGAAGTAGCTATAGCCTCCATGTACAAGAGTTGACATTGGTCCACATACATCAGTATGTATTAGACCAAGCAATTCTCCCACTGGATTACCTTTTCCGGAAAAGGGTAATTTGGTCATCTTGCCTTTTAAGCATGATTCGAATGTATCAAATGAACCAGGTTCAAATGATTCCAAAATTCCACATCGGTGTAATTTGGTCATGCGTTTCTTACTTACATGGCCAAGACGACAATGCCACGTGTAGGAGTCTATTCAATTATCTATTCGAGCACGTTTGTTGCTAACTTCGATATTGAAAACATCACCGGATAAATCTAACGTGTAGATACCATTGCACAAAGTCCCATTCCCATAAACTGTTGGGACCGGGTGCATGTTGACAAGGATACGGGTTCGTAAATTTTAAAATATTTACGTGCAGCGAAAGAATTAGCATAAATATTTCTCAAATTATTTTTAACCACGTATCTAGCATGCGACCTTATGATGTGTCGACATGATCATAAATTAAAATTTTGCGAAAAAGTAAACTAATTTACTTAGTACCTCTCGTAACTCGAAGTAAGGGACGAGATCCACCCGTAGCGTCCCTTGGAAGCTCCGCCTCTATTCGCGTCCACGCCGAGTTCTCTTCAGGATGACTTCGCAAAGCCACGAGTTTTGTGCCGACGAGAACTACTAGATTCTCCAAAAGCACAACTAGAATATCAAGAGAGAAAGTTGGAAACTAACCACCGAGTAACGGAATCAAAATTCCGGGAAAGGAAAGAAGGAGTCGCGATCCGTTTCTTCTTCTTCGGCACCCTCTTGGTGGATGAAGCTCTCGGCCACCCTTGGGATGTGCGCCGGCCCTAAGGGAGGAGAGAGAGCTGGCCCTAGAGAGAGAGAGGGGTGCCGGCCCTAGAGAGAGAGAGAGGGGTGCCGGCCCTAGAGAGAGAGAGACTTAGAGAGAGAGGGAGCTACTAATCTCTTGATAACTCAATTGAGAAATTCAAGCCTAGCCTTCGTTCTTTTATATAGTAGCCTCTCCTTTGCCATGTCTCCCCTTTAACGGAATTAACGGAATAAATTTTATAAGAATTTTATCTCATAAATTCTTTTATTAATTATTCCGTTATGCCAAGTTTTATTATAACTAACTTTATAATAAAACAAATACTTCTCTCTTTTTAATTATGGAATAAAATTTGTATAAAATTTTCTTATCATGGAAAAATCAATTCATAATTGATTTTATAAATTAAAATTAAACCAAATCATGGTTCATTTTAATTTCCATAAAAAGAATAAATTTCTACAAATTTCTTTATAAATCTCTTTATATAAATTTCTTTATATATCAATTTATTTATCCATAATTTTATAAAATAAATCGCTCTTGATTTATTTTATTATTTAAACCAAATTAATTGGTTTTCTCCCCTTATGGTGGCCGGCCAAACCAAAGAGGGTGGGCACCCTCTTTGGCCGGCCACACCAAGGCAAAGCTCTCGCGAATTAAACTTATTTAATTCGCCCAATAAGCCTTCAAAAGACTCAGCCATTTTAAGCTTCCGATGCGCCTCTGATAAATTCAGATTCGACTTATTTCTCTTGATCGGAAAATCTAATTTTCAACTCATTTTAAATCCCTCGAATTACTCATAGTGCGTGTGACTAAATAGGCTTTCGATTTATGTTTGCCGCCTATAATTCATCAATTATAGAATGATCATGAGTGGCACCTAGTAGTACATCATGATCCCCAATTAATCGAAAGATCAACGATTGAACTCAAAAATTATTCTGAAACCCTTCAGCAGCTCTAATGAATCGTGCCTCATTCCCTTCACCATCTTATACCCACTTGGTTCAGGACATGGTCTATATGTGTCAGTCCCCACTAGGCTGACTATGTCACACCTAGCCCAAGTAACGTTCTCTCATCCTTTGGATTTCTAATTACTCTCATGTATTTAAGAGACTCATACTCTAAACATGTCATGCTCTGGCCAGAGGCTTTGAGTAATAATCCGATGATAGGCCTTGGGTACACATCTCCTCGCAAGGAGTGGTGAATCCTTTGTAGGCTGTTCAAACATCTTCGGGCACTTCGGCTTATACCCAACCATCCTGGGTCCACACCTCCTTGGAGATGCTTGCTTAAGATGTTAAAGCATAAGTCTCCATGACCAAGATGACTTGAACACTGCAAGTCAAAGGAACATCGCACTTAAGCTGCAGTAAGAACTTCATTGACATGTCTTTATATAGACTACCATTTGAAGTTTTACAGCCAGTCACTCCAATGAACTAGTTCCATTAACTAGCATCCACGTTTATCTCCGGACATCCCAATGTCACCAGCCAGTGAGAATCAGCTGATTAGAGAATAACCCATGCTAGTCTCAACAGAATTGATAATGCTCGTATTTATCAATTCATCGACTAGGGATATTTTCA
>JAGFNQ010010174.1:0-39359 GCA_024364735.1 Boesenbergia rotunda
AAGTTAAAAATGCAATTTTCCTTTAGTTTATGATTTTGCATGTAACCCTAGTTTAATCCATGCTTGTATAAGTTTAATTAAGTACCCTATATGAGGTTAGGGTCTAAGAAGAGTTATGAGAAAAGAAAAGAGAAGATGAAGATAAGAAAAGAAAAGGCCAAGGCCTTAAGAAATCCCCAAAAGTCAAGACTTAGGGATTTGGGCACCTAAGGTGCTCGTTAAAATGCCAAGGCATTCAAGATAAGAAAAAGTAAGTATTTTATTTTCTAAGGCCAGTACCCGGCGTCCAAGGGCGTCGTTAAAGAAATCCAGGTGTCCAATTCCAAGGTCTTGGCCCTGGTAGACCAAGGTCTGCTCTATTAGGATTGGTGGCTCGCTACCCCAACCTTTTAGGGAACGCGCATAAGATGGTACTTACGTCTTAAGTGGATCCAAGTGAGTTATTACTTTCAAGTATATGCTTTAGCAAAGTTTTTCTAAAGTTTAAGGAAGTTTTCTAAAAGTTAAAGAAAGATTTAAAGTTAAAGAATTGCTAAAGTTTCAAGTTAAGCCAAGAAAAAGTGAGTTAAGACTTATTAATGCTTGAGTACGCATGTTTTGAGTTATACATGTTTTAGTGTTTCTGTTAAGCATAAAAGTATCTCATGTGATTTCACATTGTTTAAAAAGCATGCTTGCACATTTCGAGATTTTGTGAGCTAGATAGTACTTGCTAAGCTTTATGCTTATTAGTTGCATTTCCTCTTGCTGCAGGTGAAGGTAAAGGCAAGCAATTCTGAAGGAAGGCGACGAGGCAGTGCTGAGTGACGTGTGTGTGGTGGCTGACCTTGGAGAGGTCCTTGGGACAAGATGAATAAAAGACTTAAAGTGCATTTGTTACAGATTCTTAGTTTAAGTTAGATCACATAGAATTTATCCAAGTATTTGCGTTTTAGATGTTTTGCATGTCTTAAAACCACGAGTAAAGATTCCATGTCATTCTATTTAGTATATATATATCCTTATGATTGCATTGAATGAGTATGAGCGTGAGTAGTTTTGAAACATCGATACTTTGATGGAGCTATTTGATGCATGTGCCAAGATGTTGTTAGGCTCCTTTTGAATTAAGTTTTTATTGCTTTAAATATGCTTAGAAAAGTTGCATTCCTACTCCATAATGCTTTAGTAATGTTATAGAACCTTGTGTGATGAGTTTAAATGGTTAGAATTGCTGGTAATGGTGTTGGAGACTCACCCCCCAGGTCGACTGGGGCAGCTAGGTCGACTTGGCAGGGCAAGTTCCAATAAGTATTTTCTTTACGAATTTTAGAGAAAGGAAGTGTGCCATTGTATCATGCATGACTATTAAAGTTAGGATATCATTCTTAGATAGATTTAAATACAAAAAAAAAGTTCCGCATTTTTAGTCGTGCATTAGAGTCAAGAAGTAGACAAGTAACGGTCCGTGTAAGGTAGAGAAGGCGGGTCGCTACAGGAGGGTCACTGGCGAAGAAACTGCAAGATTTATCTTGAGTCCTTGAAGAATAAGACAACCGATGCCCCATCCTCTTCAGGTATCTTCGTTATTGAATGTCACTCTATTTCCTCAAATACCTGGGTACTTGATACTGGGTGCAGCTCACATATATGTAATGACATACAGGGGCTAAGGAATAGAAGAAGACTCGTCAAAGGAGAAGCGAATTTACGAGTTGGAAATGGAGCAAAGATTGCTGCTGTTGCCATCGGAACATATTTGTTAAAGCTCCCCACTGGACGTGTCTTAGAATTGGATAATTGTTATTTTGTTCCTTCGTTAATAAAGAACATTGTATCTATTTCATGTTTGAATGAAAAGGGTTATTATTTAACTTTTAGTAACAATTGTTGTTACATAACTTTAAATGGCGTTTTTTATGGGAATGGAACTTTGTGCAATGGTATCTACACGTTAGATTTATCCAATGACATTTTCAATATCGAAGTTAGCAACAAACGTGCTCGAATAGATAATCGAATAGACTCCTACACTTGGCATTGCCGTCTTGGCCATGTAAGTAAGAAACGTATGACCGAATTACACCGATGTGAAATTATGGAATCATTTGAACCCGGTTCATTTGATACATGCGAATCATGCTTGAAAGGCAAAATGACCAAATTACCCTTCTTCGGAAAAGGTAATCCAGTGGAAGAATTGCTTGGTCTGATACATACTGATGTATGTGGACCAATGTCAACTCTTGCACAAGGAGGCTATAGCTACTTCATCACCTTTATCGATGATCACTCGCGATTCGGGTATGTGTTCTTGATGAAACACAAATCTGAAGCCTTTGAGAAATTCAAAGAGTTCAGAAATGAAGTAGAGAAACAACTTGGCAAAAGTATTAAGATACTTCGATCTGATCGGGGTGGTGAATACTTAAGTCAAGAGTTTCAAGATTATCTTAGAGACAATGGGATATTGTCCCAATGGACTCCGCCGTATACACCACAGCATAATGGTGTATCTGAGAGGCCCAATCGAACCTTGATGGACATGGTTAGGTCGATGATGAATCATGCAACTCTTCCAAAATCATTTTGGGGCTATGCACTTAAGACAGCTGTTTACTTGCTAAACAGAGTCCCGACCAAGGTAGTCTCTACTACTCCATATGAGACATGGAATAGTAAGAAACCCCACTTAACTCACCTTAAGATATGGGCTTGTCCCGCTTATGTGAAGCGGACTGTATCAGACAAATTGGATGCTAAGTCTGATAAATGTCTATTTATTGGATACCCTAAGGAAACGAAGGGTTACCAATTCTATCATCCCTTAGAACAAAAGGTGTTTGTTACAAGACATGCTGTATTTCTAGAAAAAGAATTTCTTTTTCAAGAAAACAGTGGGAGTGGCATTGAACTTGATGAAGTTCATGAAACTCCAATAAACATTACAGAGACACCTAGTCTAGACCCACAACCAATACCTCATAATGATGAGCTATCAGTTGAACCTAAAACAACACCACCTCTTCGTAGGTCTGATAGGACACGTAATATTCCAGAGAGATACGGATTTCTCATAAGTGAATCGAACGACGTGTTACTCATAAGCGATGATGAACCTATCAGTTATGAAGATGTTCTGAAATGTTCAGAAAGGGACAAATGGCTCGAAGCCATGAAGTCGGAAATGGATTCCATGTACGAAAATCGAGTATGGGACTTGGTTAACCCACCTGAAGGGATTAAGCCCATAGGGTGCAAGTGGGTTTTCAAGAAGAAAACCGACATGGAAAGTAATTATGCTTAAATCCATTCGGATGCTCCTGGCCATAGCAGCTCATTATGATTATGAGATATGACAAATGGATGTGAAAACAACTTTTCTTAATGGAAACCTGCTTGAGGATGTGTACATGATACAACCTGAAGGTTTCACATCGGTTGATAAAACCAAAGTATGCAAGCTTCGACGATCCATATATGGACTGAAGCAAGCATCTAGGAGATGGAACATCCGTTTTGATGAGACAATCAAAGAGTTTGATTTCTCACAAAAAATCCTGACGAACCTTGTGTGTACAAGAAGGTTAGTGGGAGTGCAGTCGTATTCCTAGTATTATATGTCGATGACATTTTACTTATATGAAACGATATATCAATTTTACAGACAGTTGAAATTTGGTTGTCCAAAACTTTCTCCATGAAAGACCTGGGAGAAGCAACCTATATCCTTGGGATTAGAATCTATAGAGATAGATCAAAACGGTTGCTTGGTCTTTCGCAGTCTACATATATAGATCGAGTGCTAAAAGGGTTTAGCATGTCGGAATCCAAGAAAGGTTACCTTCCCATCAGGCATGGGATCAACCTTTCAAAGTATATGTGTCCGCGCACAGAAGACGAGAGGATTTGCATGAATAAGATTCCCTATGCATCCGCGATAGGATTTATCATGTATGCTATGTTATGTACAAGGCCCGATGTATCGTATGCTCTGATCGTCACAAGCAGATACCAATCTGATCCAGGAATGGATCATTGGGCGGCTGTCAAGACAATCCTTAAGTACTTAAGAAGAACTGAGGATGTGTTCCTAATATATGGAGAAGGAGATATGGTAATACGTGGGTATACGTGGATACGTATTTACTTTGAATGGAGGCGCAATAAGTTGGAAGAGTTCCAAATAAGACACCGTAGCGGATTCTATCACGGAAGCAGTCTGGATTAAGAAGTTTGTCTCAAAACTTGGTGAGGTTCCAACCATTGATGAAGCAATACCGGTTTATTGCGACAACAATGGAGCTATTGCACAAGCAAAGGAACCAAGGTCTCATCAGCGATCCAAACACGTGCTTCGCCGCTATCATCTGATCAGAGAGATTATAAGTAGGAATGATATACAAATTGAGAAAATCCCCACTGAAAGGAATTTAGCGGATCCTTTAACTAAGGCTTTGCCTCAAAACAAGTTTGAGGGTCATGTTAGAGCCTGTGGTATAGGATACCTTAGCGATTGGCATTAGGCCATGTGGGAGTTTGTTAGTGATATGAGAGAAGTGTCCTAAGGCAATCGCCTTATGATTGTAAACATTTATTTTAATAAATGATAATTCACTATTTGAGTATACATATTTGTGTATTTGATTGGGATCTTAAACTCATCTACTGAATGTCCGCAATACAATTCACAGCATAAGAGAATTTGTGATGGGATCACAACTAGTGATTATCTCTAAATGTGCAATTGTGAAGTATTGAAAATATCCCTAGTCGATGAATTGATAAAAATGGACACTATCAATTCTATTGAGACTAGCATGGGTTATTCTCTAATCAGCTGATTCTCACTGGCTGGTGGCATTGGGATGTCCGGAAATAAACATGGATGCTAGTTGAGGGAACTAGTTCATTGGAGTGACTAGCTATAAAACTTCATATGGTAATCTATATAGATATGTCAATGAAGTTCTTACTGCAGCTTAAGTGCGATGTTCCTTTGACTTGCGGTGTTCAAGTCATCTTGGTCATGGAGACTTATACTTTAACATCTTAAGCAAGCATCTCCATGGAGGTGTGGACCCAGGATGATTGGGTATAAGCCGAAGTGCCCGAAGATGTTTGAACAGCCTACAAAGGATTTACTACTCCTTGCGAGGAGATGTATACCCAGGCCTATCGTCGGATTGTTACTCAAAGCCTCTGGCCAGAGCATGTCATGTTTAGAGTGCGAGTCTCTTAATACATGAGAGTAATTAGAAATCCAAAGGATGAGAAAGACACTACTTGGGCTAGGTGTGACGTAGTCAGTCTAGTGGGGACTGACACAAACAGACCATGTCCTGAACCAAGTGGGTATAAGATGGTGAAGGGAATGGGGCACGATTCATTAGAGCTGCTGAAGGGTTTCAGAATTACTTCTGAGGTCAAACCGTTGATCTTTCGATTAATTGGGGGTCATGATGTACTACTAGGAGCCACTCATGATCGTTCTATAATTAGTTGATTATAGACGGCCAACATAAATCGAAAACCTATTTAGTCACACGCACTACGAGTAATCCGAGGGATTTAAAACGAGTTGAAAATTAGATTTTCCAATCAAGAGAAATAAGTCCAATCTGAGTTAAACAGAGGCGCAACGGAAACTTAAAATGGCTAAGTCTTTTGAAGGCTTATTGGGCGAATTAAATGAGTTTAATTCACGATCGGTTCGGTTCGGTTTGGTCGGCCAAAGAGGGTGCTAACCCCCTTTGTTTTGGCCGGCCACAACAAGGGGAAGAAACCAATTTATTTGGTTTAATTAATAAAATAAATCTAGCGTGATTTGTTTTATAAATTATGGATAAATAAATTTGTGTAGAGAAATTTATATAAATAAATTTATAGAAATTTATTCTTTTATGGAAATTAAAATGATCCATGGAATGGTTTATTTTAATTTTATAAAATCAATTATGAATTGATTTTTTCATAAAAAGAAAGTTTATAAATTTCTTGTAAAATTTATTCCATAATTAAAGGAGAGATGAATTTGTTTTATTATAAAGTTAGTTATAATAAAACTTGGTTTAAACGGAATAATTCATAAGAGAATTTATAAGATAAATTTCTTATGAAAACTAATTCCGTTAAAAGAGAGACTTGGCATGGGAGAGGCTACTATATAAAGGAACCAAAGGCAAGCCTTGAATTCCAATCAATAGAGTAATCAAGAGATTAATTCTCTCCCTCTCTCTCTCTTATTCTCTTCTCCTTCTCCTTCCCTCCTAGGGCCGGCGGCCCTTGCCACTCTTAGGGCCGGCGCCCCTTGTCCAACCTAGGGCCGGCGCAACCTCACCCTTCCAAGGGTTGGTGTGAGCAAGGATCACCAAGAAGGAGCCAAACAAGAAGAAGAAGAAGCGGATCGCAACTCCTCTCTTCCCGGAATTTAGATTCCGTTTCTTGTTGGTTAGTTTCCATTCTTTTCTCTTGTTCTTCTAGTTGTGCCTTTAGAGAATCTAGTAGTTCTCGTCGGCACAAAACTCGTGACTTTGCGAAGTCATCCCGAAGAGAACTCGGCGTGGACGCGAATAGAGGCGAAGCTTCCAAGGGACGCTACTGTTGGATCTCGTCCCTTTTCTTCGAGTTACGCGAGGTACAAAGTAAATTAGTTTACTTTTCCGCAATGTTTTAATTTATGATTACATCCGCACATCATAAGGTCGCATGCTAGATACGTGGTTAAAATAATTTGTGAAATTATTTTATGCTAATTCTTCCGCTGCACGTAAAATTTTAAAATATTACAAACCCGTATCCTTGTCAACATGCACCCGGTCCCAACAGGGGAGGAAGAAGAAGAGGAGAAGAAAATGAATTGATGGAATGAGAGAAGAGAAAGGTAACTTCCCCTCTTATGCTTTTAATCCACATTAAGGGGGGTAAGTGAAGAGTCATGGTGTCTCTTCCCTTGATGGCTCCTCCTTCTTCCCAAGCCTTAACAAAAATCTACTTCATTCCCTCATAGCACTCCCTTGCTAGGTCAATTGGTTAGAGCATGCATGGTTGTACTAGAGGTCCAAGGTTCAATCCTTGGTGCATGCACTAATTTTCTATTTTATTTTTATTTTATTTTCTATTATTTCGAAAATTCCTTAAAAATTCCCCCATAATTATGTTAATATTTCCCATTAAAATCCATTTATTTTTATATTAAATTCTACCTAAAATCCACCAATAATCATGGTACTAGAAAGCCCATATAAGGCCCATTAGTACTTAGTTTCTCAATTTAAATGAGAAAACCATGGGTTTCTAGGCTAAGGTTCGTACTAATATTTCTAGATCCTTCGGAAAATTATCTAGACATGCTTAATATTTTAAAGAAAATATTAAGAAAATTTTCTGGGTCGTTACACCCCATCTCTCTTGATCTCTCTCTCTCTTGACCCCCACCCGGATCGATCGTCGCATCTCCCTCCTCATTGTCGCGATGACCGTCAGCCCCTCGGGTCGAGTTAGAAGCCACTAACCTCCCCAAGTGACGCTGCCTCCTCCTTTTCTCCCGAGCGATGCCTTTCCAAGATTGAACCACCCCCATTCTCATCTAATGTAACGACCCAGAAAATTCTCTTAATATTTTCTTAAAATATTAAGCATGTCTAGATAATTTTTCGAGGGACCTAGAAATATTAGTACGAACCTTAGCCTAGAAATCCATGATTTTTCTCATTTAAATTGAGAAATTAAGTACTAATGGGCCTTATATGGGCTTTTCTAGTACCATGATTATTAGTGGATTTTAGGTAGAATTTAATATAAATATAAATGGATTTTAATTAGGAATATTAGTATGATTATGGGTAAGTTTTAGCATGGTTTCCTATTTAAATTGAGAAGTTAGGCACTAATGGGCCTTATATGGGCTTTCTAGTACCATGATTATTGATGAATTTTAGGTAAAAATTTATAGAAATATAAAGGGGTTTTAATGAGAAATATTAACATAATTATGGGGGAATTTTTAGGGGATTTTCGAATATTAGGAAAAATAAAATAAAAATAAAATGGAAAATTAATGCATGCACCAAGGATTTGAACCTTGGACCTCTTGTATAACCATGCATGGTCTAACCAACTCACCTAGCAAGGGATTTCTGTGAGGAAATGAAATGGAGTTTGGTTAAGGCTTAGGGGAAGAGGAAGAGGCACCATGACTCTTCACTTACCCTCCTTAATGTGCTATAAAGAGGGGGTTTGGGAGTTTCTTTCTTCCTCCCTCATTCTAGCCGAAAATCTCAAGAGGAGATTTCCCTTGGAAAAGCTTCACAAGAGGGTCTCATCTCCAAGATCTAAAGGGTTCCCAAGGTTACAAGGGCTAGAGGTGACTTAAGGTCTAAGGAGTTCGACTTAAGGTCTAAGGAGTTCTTTTGATTCTCTTTCAAGGTTCAAAAAATCAAGAAACCCAAGGTAAGACTCCCTCACCTGTGGTATAATAGTTCCTTATGATTTTCATGATTTTTAGCATGATATATTGGTTAGTTTTGGATTTGATGTTGAAAGAAAAGGAAACCAAGAACCTTAGGCTTGTAGGTTTTGGCCACCATGATTTTAAGGTCT
This sequence comes from Boesenbergia rotunda, assembly GCA_024364735.1. Lineage (NCBI taxonomy): Eukaryota > Viridiplantae > Streptophyta > Magnoliopsida > Zingiberales > Zingiberaceae > Boesenbergia > Boesenbergia rotunda. The sequence goes on from JAGFNQ010010174.1 coordinate 8,581, forward strand.
ATAATTATGCTAAAAATCTTGATAATGTTGTTTAATGTTCCCTTATGATGTTTAGAGGTTAAGTATAATTTTTGGGAATTTTTGGAGTACCCTAGGACACCCTAGGGTTTCGGCCAACATGAAAGGAACAAAATCAACACCTAGAGACCCTATGGGTTTCGGCCACAATGTTTTAGGGTCCATAATGATGCTAAAAATATTTATAATGTTATTTAATGTTCCCTGATGATGTGTAGAGTTTAAGTATAATTTTTGGGAATTTTTGGAGTACCCTAGGACACCCTAGGGTTTCGGCCAACATGAAAGGAACAAAATCAACACCTAGAGACCCTATGGGTTTCGGCCACAATGTTTTAGGGTCCATAATGATGCTAAAAATCTTTATAATGTTATTTAATGTTCCCTGATGATGTTTAGAGATTAATAATAATTTTTGGGAATTTTTGGAGTACCCTAGGATACCCTAGGGTTTCGGCCAACAACAAGAACCCTTATGTAGGGTTGGGTTTAAAACCTCAAGTGTTTGTTCATGTATTGTCATGATATAAGGGAGATGGAGGGTATTTATGTGAATGTTTCACATGGCCTAGAGACCCTATAGGTTTCGGCAAAGTACCCTAAGGGGGTGGAAAGTTAGGACTTATTTCAAGTAAGGGTCCCAATGGCCCTATGGTAAGGTATGGTTGGTGTTTAAGTAATTGATTTGGGGTTTTAATGGAATTTTTCCATACCCCCATGACCTTGAAGTTTCGGCCAAGAGTAAGATTAGGGCTAAAGGATTAGGGTTGGCCTTAAGTATGGGATCAAAGGGTTCCTATGGCCTAGTATATGTGTATGAGATGTTGTTTGGGGAAGTTATGTGAAGCTTCATGAACCTATGGTTCCTTGGGGCTTTCGGCCAAGGGCCTAACCTAGGGTTAGGGTTGGGTTAAACCTCCAAAGATGCTTGTGTATGAGTTACCAAGATATATGTTTAAGTAAGATGGAAGAAGTTCTATGTTAACCAAACCCTTAGTTTGTATGTCATGAATTATATGTTAAGTCATAGATGTTTAGCCATGTGCCATGATTTATGAATGATATGTATGTATGCCATGTCTTATGAATGATATGCCATGTTTTATGAATAATATGCATGTATGCCATGTCTTATGAATGATATGTATGTATGCCATGTTTTATGAATAAGATGTATGTATGCCATGTCTTATGAATGAGGTTAAAGTACATGCCTTTAAGGCATCACGATGATGTTAAGTATGATGAATGAATGATGATGAATGACAAGTATGATGAATGAAAGATGATGCTTATGTCTTTAAGGCATAAATATGCTAAACGACACGGTCGATGGTTGACGGTACGACGGTCGAGAGGACCGGTAAATGGGTCGGTAGACGGGCCGAGCCGTAACAAGTTATGCTATGTTAAGTATGCCATGAAGGTCTCATGAATGATGAAGCATGTAAAGTATTTTACTTTATGAATGGGCTTGTACCGGACCGAAGTATGGGTCCAAGGGATGGGCACCTTAAGAATCCCCCGGTTCTGGACTACCGACTATGCTGTCCACGGTTCTGGCACTACCGAAGCTGTGCAATAGGGATGGGCACCTTAAGAACGCCTCGGTTTGGGGACTACTGACTATGCTGTCCTTACCCTAGTAGGTCGAGGCTAGCTACCTCGTATTTACTTAGGGATGCGCGCTTATGATGTATGTATGTGGTACAAGCCAGGGCCCCAATGATATGATGATTATGTTTAAGCATTTAAAAGTATGTTTTAAAGATTAAGCATCCTTATATATATATATGCAATTGCCACATGCATCCATCCATGTTATGCATTATATTTATGATAAGAATACTATGCAAAGTAAGTTTATGCAAGGTATGTTTATGCAAATGATTTTATGTATGTTTATGCTAATATATGATGCCATGATTTTATTTATGTTCATGCTAGTTTAAGATGCCATGATTTATTTATGTTTATGTTAAGTTAAAATGCCATGACTTTATTTATGTTCATGCTAGTTTAGGATGCCATGATTTAATTATGTTTATGCTAAGTTAGAATGTCATGATTTATTTATGTTTATGTTAAGTTAGAATGTCATGATTTTATTTATGTTCATGCTAGTTTAGGTTGTCATGATTTAGTCATGTTTATGCTAAGTTAGAATGCCATGATTTTATTTATGTTCATGCTAGTTTAGGATGCCATGATTCATTTATGTTTATGCTAAGTTAGAATGTCATGATTTTATTTATGTTCATGCTAGTTTAGGTTGCCATGATTTAATTATGTTTATGCTAAGTGGGAATGCCATGATTTTATTTAGGTCCATGCTAAGAATGTTTATGAGGTTATGTTGATTATGATTATGTCTATGCCAAGTATTATGCTATGCTATGAATGTTTACGATGTTGATGTCTATGTCAGGTATTATGCCATGCCATGAATGTTTTTATGGTTATGTTATGCCATGCTACGAATGTGTTTGAGTTATGTTCATGCCATGACGAATGTATGCTAAGTGATGGAAAAGTTTATGTTCTAAGTAAGGCACTAAGTATGTTAATGTCTTATGTGCTCATGATTAAATGATGAATGGTTTTAGTGAGTAGGAAAGAGTCTTACTAAGCCTGTGTGCTTATAGTCTTATTTCCTTATACCGCAGATCACGCAAGGGACAGTAAGGAACCAGCAGGAGGGCATCAAAGAATGTGTGTGATAGTGACTTGGCCAAGGAGCAATATGGTCGCTCGTCTTATGATATAACTTTACCTTTACTATTATGTGCTTGAATATGACTCTATGACATGATGCTAAGAATGACATGATGCTAAGTATAATATGATGCTAAGTATAAAGTTAATATGCCCAGTTCCCATGTTATGATACTAGGAATGGTAGTAAGTGCATGTAGGTGTAAGTTTAAAGGTTTCCGCTGCATTAGGATGTCTACATGCCCTAAGTATGTTAACGTATCCTCATCGCTGTGTCACCCTTCGTGTAGGACCAGATCGGAGACCTCGTCCCTTTCCTTTCCCTCATTCTAGCGTTATTGTGTCATCCATTGACGACTCTAACTGTGGCAATAACCATTGGCATTATTTCATTCGCCTGTGATTAGTGACTAGAGTCCTTGCTAGTAGCTCAATAGCCAGCGAATTAGCCATAGTCGGAGTGCTCCCTACTCCTCTCACTACCGATTGGATGTTGTTGCAACTGTTAGGATGTATACTAAAAGCCTTGCCTTTTCTGTATGGATATCCACATTTTGAATGAGAATCACAACAACACAGATGCATGTTTATATTAGTATGTGCATAACCATCTAATATTTTGCATTGTAGATAACATGGTGTGTGATGACACACAGAAGATCATGTTATCAGTCCCTTGCAGAGTATAAGTAGAGGCTCACAACCGAGATGGAGTTGGACAAACCATCTAGATGGTTGTAGTGTAATTAGGTGTGGTTTATCTTGACCATAGAATTACATTAGTGTGCTTTGTATGCATTGAGCATGACCAAAATAGAGGTGATCCAATTTGTACTGACTTAATAATTGGATCAGACTTCGGTTTATTATGGAGTACAATCTCTAAACCCCGATATAATAACGGGCACGTGCATTTAGTATTTTATCTCTTTGATTTACCAATGTGTGAGATTTATTCTGCAAAATCGATAAGCCCAGTAAGTTGGGAAATAATATTATTTACATGGCATACCATTGATTATTGACATAATCTGTGTCCTGGTGAGTCGGGATGATGATGCCCCCTTGATGAGCTCATAAAGTTCATCATGTTAAACCCTACAGGTGGATTTGATCCAACATGATGATAAGGTTGAGTGGTACTAGTCAAAGAGTTAGAGGTTGATTATTTAAAATTATCAGTAATTTAAATTAATCGACGTGCATTCGATATCTTAAACACGGGGAGATGGATGTACTCATAATAGGTGGAGCCCATATGAAAATATGGGGGTTGGTGAGGAAGTTCAATGGAGATTCTTTAGTGGAATGAATCTTCATTAATGGATCGGATTTGGATCCATTAGTGGGTGAAGACCCAACTCCTCCTCATGGTCCCTATCGTAGCCCTATAAATACCCCATAGTGGCATGAAACCAAGGATCCAATGGAACACAAGAGAACCCTAAGTCTCTCCTCTCCTCTCCTCCTCTCTCTCTCTCCCTCCCTTTCTCGGCGCTGACGGCAACTTCCTTCCCCTGGGAAGAAATTTCTTCTCCAATGGAGATGGAAAGAAAGTTGCCTCCAACTTTCATGGAGTCATCTTGGAGCAGAAGGAAAATTGCCTCAGGTGAGAAACTTGCTCACGCAAGTTGGCAGTGGAGAAAACACGCAGAGGAGAGGAGAAGTTGCACGGCTGTGGAGAAGTTGTTCACGTTCACGCAACTTGGAGTCTTCTCCAAGCAAAGTTTCGTGCGCAACTTGGAGTCTTCAGTGAGCAACTTGGAGTCTTCAGTGAGTAGCAATCTTCTCCAAGCATAGTTCCATGCGCAACTTGGAGTCTTGGAGTCTTCTGCTCTCGCGTGTGCAACTTGGAGACTTGGAGTCTTCTGCTCACGCAACTCGGAGCAAAGTTGTTAATAGAACTTGAAGCAAAGTTCCAAACGCAACTTTGGGGTCTTCAAGGGAGCAACACAACTTCTCAGACAAGTTGCTGTGGATAGCAACTCACAGCTCGGCCGTCACCGACAGCGGAGGAAAGGAGTAATAGGGTTTGTGTTTGCATTTTCTTCTTCCTTGGAGTGGCCGGCGGCAACCCATGGTTAGGGCTTGGTTCGCTCAAGGAGAAGGGATCGACTTGGTGACCACGATTCTTGGTAGATTGTCGCCCACACGATGTCCAACAGGGGAGGGTCATATGATAGAAGACCATAAGGTAACGAAAGGTATATAATCTTCTTTGGCTCCTTTGGTTTTCCTATCATTTTATGTGATGCTTTAATTAATTATTATGTTTAATTAATCATTTAATTAATGTTTGATAATTAATTACTGGACCCCGAAAATAAACACAAAAATCGGCGATCCGCTCGTCGTCTTTTCCGCGGTCAATCGGATAGGCGAATTACAAGGCTCGATCTTTGAGATTGGCTAAGTTGTAATTTGAATCGATTGATACGATGATGAGATGGTCGTTTGGGAGACGGGTCTCTATTCGGATTAATTATTAATCCGTAGACATGGAGAGGTCTCTCAAGGACGACCAGGTATTCGCTTAGGAAACCCGCCAAACCGCAGCCAACAATTGGTATCAGAGCTGAGGTTTCCGGTTTTGTGTGTTTAGGATACGGTTAATTTTTTACACATTATCATATATGTTATTTTTGCTAGATGATATGTGGATGTGCGTAGGCTAACTCTTTATTGCAGACACTAGATTCCAATTTATCATGGCTTAAATAATTGTTTTATGTGATTGATTGTGTATTATTGTAATTAAGTGAATCTTCAGGGTTGACGAGGCTAGATAGATATTTAATTTTTGTAATTAAATATGACACATGTTTAGCCAAACTTTTATTTACTTCCGATCTATATTATATGTACACTCCTTCGTGGAGTATAGGATCAATGGATGTAAATAATTAGCTAGTCATCTCGGCTCGGAGATCCCTTCAATGGTAGCTTGTGCATGGTGTAGGGAGGAGCGAACGAGGTGGCGACACGACTGGAGGCGGATTGGAGACCAAGGCCATGATAGTTGAAAAAATCTAGGATTGTTCTTATTTGTTGCTTTGGTTATGTGCTTCTGTGTGTGTGCATGAAAATTCCTCAAATTAAATAACTAAGTGGGAGAGGGACCTTAAGGCTCCCGTGGCCTCCACTATAATCTGACAAGTGATGCGAACAAGTCTGCGTGTCGGCTCTGAGTGCCATCCTCCCCATCGGATGGGCTTGTTCTGTGGTTCACTGGGTCAGAAAGGATTATAGAAAGTTATTGAAGAGCGTATGTACTCCCTATCGGACGACACATAATCGAAAATAATTTTCTTAGTATCTTGTAATGGTGAACACTTAGATGCAAATAATAGTATCCTCCCCATCGAAGTCACTCCTGTTGGATCGAGAAGAACGATAGAGGGGGGGTGAATATTGTAAAACGTTTTCGGATTTGTAAAGAGAATAAGCAGCGAAAAATAGAGAAACACACACGCGAACTCAAGTGATTTTACTTGGTTCGGAGTCGCGGTCGGCTCCTACTCCAAGGCCCACCGTCGTTGACCGTTTACTGCAGGCAATTCAATATGTGCGCAAATGTTTACAGAGAAATTTTATAGTTGTAGTACAGTAAACAGAAAACTAAGCTCTTTTGTTACCGACGCCCGGTGTGGATTGTACATCGGAGCAGAGGGTCGTCGTCGGTGCTTCAATCTCGAGATGGGAGGTTTCTGGAGCAGAGCGCTTGAGTAGAAGAGCGTATTGGCGTTGGAAAGTTGTGTTGAGAAGCCTTGGGGGTCGAGGGCTATTTATAGTAGTCCTGGGGGCGCCCTGGACGTTGGGGGCGCCCTCTACGTGGCCTTCCATCCGCAACAATCTCGGTTAGCCTTTATCCCTCAAGGATCGGGCTGAGGTTTGACTGGGGGCGCCCGGGACGTAGGGGGCGCCCGGGTTGACTCGGTCCGCTGCTTTCTCGGCTGGATAAACTCTATTCGCTTCGTTGGCTTGAGCCCAGGGCGCCCAAGGCATCCAGGGCGCACGGGAGCACGGGGGCGCCCGGGAGCATGGGGGCGCCCCACCCAGAGAGCTTCCGAAGCGTTACTTGCTCAGCTTGCCTTGCCTTCACCTTGGGGGCGCTCGGCGCCTCCGGGGCGCCCTGCCCAGCTGTTGCCCCTCTCCTTTGGGGCGTTCTGAGCTGCAGAAACTCGTTCCTTCGGTCCTGCATCCAGGGTTAGTGCCACACAACACAAAGCAAGAATGTTAGTGAGTTTTACAGCCGTAGCTGTCTTGGTTCTGACTTTGGGTCTCTAAAATGGAGCCCTAGGTCGAGCCGACGCCTACTGTTCCCTCGACGGGGAACGCGTCCTCACCTACTCCTCTCAGGAGAGTTTACCTTTTGCCAACTGGCTCCTCCGGTTGGACTTTTGCCCAATGCACCAGACCAGGTCTTCGTGCCCACCTTCCGAGTAGGTCTTCGAAGCCCAGCTCCTTGCCAGGGCTTCGTGCCCAGTCCTCGACAAGGACTTCGTGCTCACCTTCCAAGCAGGTCTTCGGTGCCCAGCTCCTTGCCAGGGCTTCGTGCCTAGTCCTCGACCAGGACTTCGTGCCTAGTGTACCTAGGGCTTCTTTTCCTGTACACTTAGTGAACATGTTAGATCAACATAATATCTTAACTTTTGAACCCTTTGCCATTATCAAAATCCAGGTTCGACTTAGGTGCTACCTGCACCAACAATCTCCCCCTTTTTGATTTATGGCAACCCGATTCAAAAAGTTAAGTTAATCGAAACAGGTAAAACACTAGTTTAGTTTCCTCCCCCTGGAAGGAATCTCCCCCTAGGTTTTTCATAGGTTCGTGGAGTTTGAAAATTTCTAAGTCTAAAGATAAAATTAATTTTTTTCAAAAGAAATTTTTAGAAAACTTTTTCAAAAAAAATTTGGTTGGGCACTTTGGAAAATTTATTCTGGAAAAAATTTCAACTTAGTAGAACATCTTTTAAGTTCTTAGAACCATTAAAAGTTTTCAATCTCTTTAGTACTTTTAGAAGCTTTATACTTAGAAACTTTTCTTTTAGAGAAGTTTAGGAATATGTACTTAGAGATATTTTGAACATAGCTTAAGTTTAAGTACTTAAAAAAACTTTTGAAAACTGCTTTGGTTAAGTACTTAGAATCAATTTTGAAAACAATTTAGATCAAGTACTTTTGAAACAGTTTTGAAAAAAACTTAGATTTAAGTACTTTGAAAAAAAACTAGGTTTAAGTACTTTGAAATAGTTTTGAAAAAACTTAGATTAAGTACTTTTTGAAGAAAGGATAAAGTTTTGAAAATTTTTTTAAAGCTTCTCTCCTTTCCTATCTCTCCCCCTTTGCCATATATAAAAAATAAAGCAATATAGCAAAAATAAATTGCATGGAAAAAATTATGTGTTGTACTGAACCAAATCAAGATATAAACTGAACCAAACCAATTTCAATTATCTCTTTAGGGTCCTGTCTAACCCAATTAGCTACTTACTAACTGTTATAAATAGTAGTTTTCGCTAGGGTTAGTCAAGTTAAGTGTTCTGTTCAAGTTAGATTTTCTAAACTTGACACTTAACCTGATTGCTGTTTAATTTGTATTTAGTGCCCCAATTACTACAGATGCACTGACTTAAAGCATCTTGAATTAAGGCAAAGACCTAAGCATCTCAACCCATTCTAGGTTATCATTCAAAAGTACCCTAAGGTGCTTGTGAGATGCTGGCTTCTAAATCTATAGGTGCATGCAGTTCTATGGTTAGGGCCTAGGCTAAATCCATTTGCGAAAAAGCCCTAGTTTTAAAGGGGGTAGTTTTTGAAAATAAAACTAAGTCGAAAAATTATTAAAAAGAAATGCTAAAAAGATTTTTCAAATTAATTAAAAGCTGATTTTGAAATCAAGTAAAGCAATTTTAAAATTATTTTTAGAAATTGATTTTCAAATCAAGTAAAGCAGTTTGAAAACCAAAAGTAGAGTAAACCTATTCTACCAAGCATAATCCTAACAATGATCAGATAGTCAAGAAAAGCAAATAATCTAACTCAATAAGTCAACTGGCCAATGAGAGGACCAGGATAGTCACACCATGATCAGATACAAGTCAAATAGTGAATAGTACAATGCCACTCTAATCTAGGAGAAGGGACCGAGATGATCAGAAGAGCCCGGCTGCCAAGATCGAAATAATGCCATCATCTCATCGTAGCTTGCGTCGCTGATCTCTCGATCGGCTCTGCGAGCATCCATATACTCTGCATGGTTAGCTTCTACTTCCTCCCTCAGACTGTGCATCTTGGTCTGAAGTAGAGCTAGCGTCTCGGCAGTCGTCGGAGGTGGAGGCTCATCGATCTGCTGTCGAATCTCAGCCACCAGATCTCCGACATCGACCTCAATGTCCTCGTCAGAGTCGATCTGGGGTCCGACCCGCTGACGTCTCCATGACAAAACCCCGGTACCCTCTATACCAGCTAGGGAAAAGTTCCTAAACCCTATCTCATCGAATTCAGTCATCGTAGTCATCTCTCCATCAGTAATGTTACGACCGTGATAATGAAGGATGGATGTGATGATGTGACAGTAAGGGGTACGTACCCGCCCCTGAGTGGTAACACTGGACGCATACAGAATTGTATGAAACATGTGGAGTCCAATGTCAATATCAAGATGATGGATAAGTGCATACAGTAGGAAGGAATGAAATGGTCGCATGGTCGCGACGTCCCTAGTGGATAATGGTAGAATGCAGCGGACTAGAACTCTGTACAGAGTGTAGTTCTGCACCTGAAGGTCAACCGACTGAAATCGTCTGGCCAAGGGGTTCCTAGCATCCCTATAGAAGTAGGATTGTAGGGTGTCTAGGGTAATGTGAGAGTAGGGAGCATCAAAAGGAGGATCCCTAGGAGGATAGCAGCAAAAGGTGGACTGGGAGAGTCGTAGTCCAAGAAATCGGTTGAGCAAGGAGGGTGTGATACTCAAGGGCATCCCTTGAACTGTAGTGACAAACATAAGATCATTCTGTCTCACTATGTTATTATAGAATTCTGCACATAGAGATGTGTTGATGGGATGAGTGCAGAATACAAAATTATCTAGTTGGTAGAAGTTGATAACATTCATGGCCAATGGACAAGATTGAGTGAAGAATTGTCTATTGAGATAACTCATTTTTATAGGCTTATATGTAGTTCGCGCAAATTTATTACAAAGTTCTAAGGTTGGGAACCTAGGATCGGGACTTGGTTCGGTACCGGGGTTTGCTTGGTTTGCTCGGCGTTTTCTATGATAAGAAGTATGTGTTTAAATGAAAGGAATTGAGAAAAATAATTTTAAATGCGTAAGAAAAAATAGAAAAAATTATACCGAGTAGCCGTTCGGGGAGGCATGGTCGAGGTTGAGGAAGCAAGAGGGTCACTTGGTCGCCTTGGAAGGAAAAGAGTTAGAGAGGAGAAGGGTTTTGGGTGTGGCAAGATGAGGAGATTCGGGTTCCTTATATAGATGTTTTGGCTAGGGCGCTCGGGAGCTCCCGGGCGCCCGGGACAGTGTCTACTGCCTTTGGCAGTGACCTAAAGCCGGTCGGGGCGCCCGTGATGGCCCGGGCGCCCCTGTCAGACTGAGATGGCAGCTTTGCTGCCTTTGACCAGTCCTGGGGGCGCCCGCAAGGGCCGGGGCGCCCTGGTTAGGGTGTTATGGCAGTTTTTCTGCCTTGAACGAAGTGAAAGTGTTGTGCGGGGCGCTCGAGGAGTCACGGGCGCCCGGGTTAGGTTGGAATTGATAACTTTGATGTTTTGTTGATCATTTGACCATGGTTTAACTATTTTGACCATGGTATGACTACTTTGACCACGATTTGACTGCTTTGACAATGGTATGACTATTTTGACCATGGTTTGACCATTATTGAATCAAGCAATAATCAAGTTCTAAGCTACAAAATTTAACAACAGTACAAAGATAAACTTAGTTTTATTTAAATTAATTTTTACCTTCTCACCCATTCTAGAGTTATCAATCACGTTTGCCTTATGGGATTTGTGAGACAGGTTTTAATAGATAGAATTATTTTAAAAAATTATGATTTATTTTGAAAAACATAAATTAATTTTGAAAACAGTTGATTTTGAGTTTATTAAAAAAAATGTTTGAATCCATAATTAACTGAAAATTTGTATTAGATTCGAATTTTACAAAGAATAATTTGAATTTGAATTTCAAAAATTAGCTTCCAGGTCTTGGCGTTGCACTAGGCCTTCTTTGGCCGTAGCCTTATTGGTGTTGGATCGAGAAATGCGAGAGAGGGGGGGGTGAATGTCGCAAATCGTTCGGATTTAAAAAGAGTAAGTGCGCAGCGGAAATAAGACACAAAAACAATGCTAACACGGTCGTTTTACTTGGTTCGGAGCCTGTGTCGACTCCTACTCCAAGGCCCACGGTCGTTGACCGTTTTCTGCGGGCAATTCTATAAGTTCGTAAACCAGTTTACAATTATTGAATACAGAATAAGTACAGTAAACTTTATATAATAAGAATTATGCTCTTCTTTTACCGACGTCCGGAGTAGATCGAAGATTTCGGGGCAGCGGGACGTCGTCGGCTCGAGTTGGGCAGTATCTGGAGCAAAGCACGAGAGCAGAAGAGCGTGGAAGTGTCCGAAGAATTGATGCCTTCAAGAAGGAGGTCGAGGGCCCTTTATATAGGGCTTAGGGGCGCCCTGGTCGACGGGGGCGCCCCCCACGTGGCAGCCGATCCGGCTGTAGCTCGGTCGCCGTCTGATCCCATTATCCTCGGGATCCGGTTTGACCGGGGCGCCCGGAGGACTCGGGGCGCCCGGCTTGACCGGTCAAAGGCCTCATCTCTTCGGCTTCGCAGGGATGCGCTTCGACAGCTGGCAGTGGGGGCGCCCGCGACACGCGGGGCGAAAACGCGTCGAGGTTGTTACATACTTGGGTTGACCTTGGGGGCGCCCTGGTCGTCCGGGGCGCCCTGCTCAGCTTCTGCCTCACTCCTTCGAGGCTCTCTGAGCTGCAGATACTCAGTCCTTCGATCCTGCATCCAGGGTTAGTCCAAATAACAATTATATTATTATTTTATACAGCCTTAGCTGTCTTGGTTCTGACTCTGGTCTCCAAAATGGAGCCCTAGGTCGAACCGACGCCTAATGTTCCCTCAAGGGGAACGCGTCCTCACCTACTCCTCTCGGGAGAATTTACCTGGTGCCAACCGGATCCTCCAGTTGGACTTTTGCCCGGCAGCCCTTCGCTAGGTCTTGAGTTTCGCCCAGCAGCCCTTCGCCAGGACTTGGTTTCCTGACAGCCCATCGTCAGGTGCCTAGCATCCCTTCGCTAGGACTTGGTTTTCGCCCAGCAACCCTTCGCTAGGACTTGGTTTTTGCCCAGCAGCCCTTCTCCAGGACTTGGTTTCCTGACAGCCCTTCGTCAGGTGCCTAGCAGCCCTTCGCTAGGACTTGTTTTCCTGGCAGCCCTTCGTCAGGTGCCTAGCAGCCCTTCGCTAGGACTTGGTTTCCTGCACACTCAAGCAGCATTGTTAGATACAAAACAACCCTTAACTTTGAATCCTTTGCCAATATCAAAACAAGGTTCGATCTGGTGCTTCCTGCACCAACAATTGGATCATCAACCCTTTTCTTGACAAAGCCTTTTAATTAAATTTCATTTTTAAAATTACTTTTTGAAAAATTCTGGTCTAACTAGTTTGGGTCTTGGATCAGTAGCTTCGGCTAGTTTCACCAGTCTAAAGAGACCAAGTAGAGTATACTTGATCTTATTAGAATTGGCTTCCCTAACGTACTATCATCTCACCGCTACCCAATACTATATTGTTCAAATTTCAGTTAAGTTGGTTCAGTCCTTAAACTAACCAGCCCTAAGTCTAAGCATGGTAAATTACATAAATTAAATAAACAAGCAATCATGCAATTTGAAAACAAGAATTGAAATTTATCTAACTATAAATATTATTTTTAGTTTGGCTCCCCCTGGACTAAAGCCACGATAATGGTTTGGCAAGATGTGAATCTTGTCCTTGGGGATCCAATACTGATTTGATCCAGTTTGTTTGTTCAGGCACAGTTTGGGTACCCATGCCTGAATTTTAGGTCTGGACTGGTTCAGTACAGCATAGTATGATCTTTGTCTAGATTTGGTTCTATAGCCTAATCCGGATCGATTTAGAACCGACTTCTGTTTTCCAAGAATCATGTCAAGACCTTGGAGCCAGAAGTGAACCGTTCTAAGGCTGTTCTGAGGTCTTTGACTTGAGTTTTCAAGGAGGAGTTCTCTTTCTCAAGTTTTTCAACTTGAGTAGAGGTTCCTTCTTGAACATTCTCAGTTAAGGATCCAGAGTCAACTCCCTCTTTCAGGAGTTTTACTTCCTGTCGGAGAGATTCGACTCGGATTTTGGCTTTCGCCAAGTCTCGAGAAAGATATGTAATTAATTCGTTTAATTGACTTCTAGAAAAACCACTTACAGTGATTCCGCCATCCTCTGAAAACGTGAGTTTTGTTAGTAATATGAGAGAAGTGTCCTAAGGCAATCGCCTTATGATTGTAATCATTTACTTTAATAAATGAATATTCACTATTTGAGTATACATGTTCATGTATTTGATTGAGATCTTAAACTCATTTACTGAGTGTCCGCAATACAATTCAGAGCATAAGAGAATTTGTGATGAATTCACAACTAGTGATTATCTCTACATGTGCAATTGTGAAGTATTGAAATTGTCCCTAGTCGATGAATTGACAGATACGGACACTATCAATTCTGTTGAGACTAGCATGGGTTATTCTCTAATCAGCTGATTCTCACTGGCTGGTGACATTGGGATGTCCGGAGATAAACATGAATGCTAGTTAAGGGAACTAGTTCATTGGAGTGACTAGCTGTAAAACTTCATATGATAATCTACATATAGATATGTCAATGAAAGTTCTTACTGCAGCTTAAGTGCAATGTTCCTTTGACTTGCAGTGTTCAAGTCATCTTGGTCATGAAAACTTATACATTGACATCTTAAGCAAGCATCTCCAAGGAGGTGTGGACCCAGGATGATTATGTATAAGCCAAAGTGCCCGAAGATGTTTGAACAGCCTACAAAGGATTCACCACTCCTTGCGAGGAGATGTATACTCAAGGCCTATCATCGGATTGTTACTCGAAGCCTCTGGCCAGAGCATAACATGTTCCGAGTATGAATCTCTAAGAAACATGAGAGTAATTAGAATCATTGGACGAGAAAGACATTACTTGGGCTAGGTGTGACGTAGTCAGCCTAGTGGGGACTGACACACATAGACCGTGTCCTGAACCAAGTGGGTATAAGATGGTGAAGGGAATGAGGCACGATTCATTAAAGCTGCTGAAGGGTTTCAGAATTATTTCTGAGGTCAACCGTTGATCTTTCGATTAATTAGGGATCATGATGTACAACTAGGTGCCACTCATGATCGTTCTATAATTGGTTAATTATAGACGGCCAACATAAATCAAAAGCCTATTTAGTCACACGCACTACGAGTGATCCGAGGGATTTAAAACGAGTTGAAAATTGGATTTTCCGATCAAGAGAGATAAGTCGAATCTGAATTTTTCAGAGACGCATCGGAATCATAAAATGGCTAAGTCTTTTGAAGACTTATTGGATGAATTAAATGAGTTTAATTCATGAGGTCATGGCTTGGTTTGGCCGGCCAAAGAGGGTCCCCAACCTCTTTGTTTGGCCGGCCACAATAAAAAGGGAGAACTAAACTGTTTGGTTCAAATTATAAAATAAACCGCGCGTGGTTTGTTTTATGAAATTATGAATAAAGAAATTTATATAAAGAAATTTATATAAAGAGATTTATTTTCATGGAAATTAAAATAAACCTTGAATTGGTTTATTTTATAAAATCAATAATGGATTGATTTACCATGATAAAGAAATTTATATAAAGAAATTTATATAAAGAAATTTCTTTCCAAAATAAAAGAGGAGACATGGTTGTTTTTATTATAAATAAAGTTATAATAAAAACTTGGCATAACGGAATAATTTATAGAAAAATTTATAAGATAAATTTCTTATGAAAATTTATTCCGTTAAAAGGAGACTTGGCGATTAAGAGACTACTATATAAAGGTACCAAGGCAAGGCTTGGAAATGAATCCAAGAGATCAAGGATTCTTGCCTAGCCTCTCTCCCTCTCCTTCTCTCCCTCTCCCTCTTCTAGTGCCGCCGGCCCTAGAGCCCTCCCCCTTTGCCGTGAGCTTCCACCACCAAGAAGAAGCCGAAGAAGAAGAAGAAGTGGGCGCGCGACTCCTTCCTTCCTCCCGGAATCTTGATTCCGTTCTTCGTTTGGTGGTTAGTTTTTCATCTCTCTCTTGGTATTCTTGTCGTGCCTTTAGAGAATCTAGTAGTTCTTGTCGGCACGAAACTCGTGGCTTTGCGAAGTCATCCCGAAGAAAACCCGGCGTGGACACGAATAGAAGCGGAGCTTCCAAGGGACGCTACGGTTGGATCTCGTCCCTTTCTACGAGTTACGCGAGGTATTAAGTAAATTAGTTTACTTTCTGCAAAATTTTAAATGTATGATCATGTCTCCACAACATAAGGTTGCATGCTAGATACGTGGTTAAAATAATTTGAGAAATTATTTATGCTAAACCTTCCGCTGCACGTAATTAAATTTTAAAATTACGAACCCATATCCATGTCAACATGCACCCGGTCCCAACAAGTTTGTCGTCGTCCGGCTCCGATTCTGACTCGGTCTCGATTTCTTCTGAGGTGGTTAGTGCAAGCAGGTTTGACTGTGGGGTCTCTTCTTCTTCTTCAGAGGAAGACTCGTCCCACGTTGCTTGAAGAACCTTCTTTCTTCTTGCTTTCTTGGCTTCTTTTAGGTTAGGGCATTCCGATTTGAAATGACCCTTTTTGTTGCATTCGAAACAAGTCACACTTGATTTGTTCTTCGTTGGTTCAGCTGGCTTTTCTTCTGTTGAATTGATTCTTCAATTCCTTGTAATAGTTCCGGGCAAGCTGGACCAACTTGGGTCGATCTCCTTCGCTGACTTCTGAGTCTGAATCTGAATCAGACTCGGGCTCAGGTTGAGGCTTCTTCTTGGTTGTCTTTCCAGTTTTACCTGCAATAAAGGCAATGCCTTTCTCGGCCACTGCAGTATCAACTTGATTATTTAACCTTAATTCAGAAACTGATTCAAAATTAGTTACCGATTTTGTCCCAGAAAACTCGTCGTCTGATTCTTGTTCGATTTCGACGTCGAGGTTCGAGTCTGTGTCAGCTACTTATGCTTGAACCGAAAATGCAAAATCTTCTAAGATCTCAATATCGGAACTCTCTTCGTGTAGATTAATTAGCTTTTCCCACATCTCTTTGGCACAGTTGAAGGATCCGACCCGCTTTAATTCTTCATTGGTTAGACCACATTATAGTATTGCAGTAGCCCTTGCATCTGTCTCGATCTTCCTCAGAGTTGGTTCATCCAGTTTGTCCCACACAATTGATAGTCCATCTTCTGTAGGGAGAGAGAATCCTGTTTGAATGATCATCCATATGTCCATATGGGCCTTCAGATGGAACTCCATTTGACTTCTCCAATAATTGAAGTTCTCGCCGGAGAATAGCGGTGGACGAGCACTATTCCATTCTTGGTTGGCCATTTAGTTTATACCTTGCACACAAGAGAAATAACAGAAATGTACCAAGACTTGGTCTTGGATTAGTAGTGCGGGAGAGAAAAAAATATAGCCCAACAAAACTATTACACGAATTTCGAGGTAGAATAATAATAAAAAGTTATGACAAATTTTTGAAAATGTTGATTTTATCAATTCTGATTAATGATGAATAAGTAAGAATTCAATGTTTAAAAAAAATTTGCTCGAATTAGGGTAGCACAAATTTAAAAAAAAATTAAAATAATAATAAAAAAAATTATGATAAATTTTTAAAAATTGATCGTTTTAACAATTCTAACTTATGGTGAAAAAATGAGAATTCAAAATTGAAAAAGGCGTAAATCCACGCATAAATATTATTTATTAAAAAAAAGATCGAGTGGTGTTACACCAACCTCGATTAAAGAAAAAGAAAAGAAAAATTAACAATTTCGTAAATTCGAAACAAAACTCTCAATTTGGTGGTTGCACCAAATTTGAGCTTCCCTGCTCTGATACGACTTGTTGGATCGAGAAGAACGATAGAGGGGGGGGGTGAATATCGTAAAATGTTTTCGAATTCGTAAAGAGAATAAGCATTGGAAAATAGACAAACACACACGCGAACTCAAGTGATTTTACTTGTTTCGGAGTTGCGGTCGACTCCTACTCCAAGGCCCAGGGTCGTTGACCGTTTACTGCGGGCAATTCTATATGTGCGCAAATGTTTACAGAGAAAGTTTATAGTTGTTGTACAGTAAACAGAAAACTAAGTTCTTTTGTTACCGACGCCCGGTGTGGATTGTACTTCGGAGCAGAGGGTTATCGTCGGCACTTCAATCTTGAGATGGGAGGTTTCTGGAGCAGAGCGCTTGAGTAGAAGAGCGTATTGGCGTTGGAAAGTTGTGTTGAGAAGCCTTGGGGGTCGAGGGCTATTTATAGCAGTCCTGGGGGCGCCCTGGACGTTGGGGGCGCCCTCTACGTGGCCTTCGATCCGCAACAATCTCGGTCAGCCTTTATCCCTCAAGGATCGGGCTGAGGTTTGACTGGGGGCGCCCGGGACGCAGGGGCACCCGGGTTGACTCGGTCCGCTGGCTTCTCGGCTAGATAAACTCTATCCAATTCGTTGGCTTGAGCCCAGGGTGCCCAAGGCATCCGGGGCGCCCGAGAGCATGGGGGCGCCCCGCCCAAAGAGCTTCTGAAGCGTTACTTGCTCAGCTTGTCTTGCCTTCACCTTGGGGGCGCCCGGGACCTCCGGGGCGCCCTGCCCAGCTGCTGCCCCTCTCCTTTGGGGCATTCTGAGCTGCAGAAACTCGTTCCTTCGATCTTGCATCCAGGGTTAGTGCCACACAACACAAAGCAAGAATGTTAGTGAGTTTTACAGCCGTAGCTGTCTTGGTTCTGACTTTGGGTCTCCAAAATGGAGCCCTAGGTCAAGCCGACACCTACTATTTCCTCGACGGGGAACGCGTCTTCACCTACTCCTCTCAGGAGAGTTTACCTTTTGCCAACCGGCTCCTCCGGTTGGACTTTTGCCTGATGCACCTGACTAGGTCTTCGTGCCCACCTTCCGAGCAGGTCTTCGGTGCCCAGCTCCTTGCCAGGGCTTCATGCCCAGTCCTCGACTAGGACTTCGTGCCCACCTTCCAAGCAGGTCTTCGGTGCCCAGCTCCTTGCCAGGGCTTCGTGCCCAGTCTTCGACCAGGACTTCGTGCCTAGTGTACCTAGCGCTTCTTTTCCTGTACACTTAGTGAACATGTTAGATCAACATAACATCTTAACTTTTGAACCCTTTACCATTATCAAAATCCAGGTTCGACTTAGGTGCTACCTGCACCAACAATTGCTATTATTTGTTGGGCCGAAGTGAACCAACTATTAATTTTATTTGTCAAATAGTTAGGTTGACAAGATAAAAAAATTAATGGGTAAAACCTCCTCTTATGAATGTAGAAATTCATATACGTCCGCACCATCGTGGCATGTGAATTTCTCGATGTTTTGAGGTGTTTGTTGATTTCAAAATTTATTGTTTGAGGAATCAATTTATATTCGAAATCTAAAGTTGTGATTGTTGTGATTCTCAGGTAGTTTCAAAATGACCTTTAACCCACTAGCGACCATACTTAAGGAGAATAAACTTATTAGCCCCAATTACATAGATTGGAAAAGAACCCTGGACATTGTCCTAACTACTGAAGAGTACAAATACGTACTCTTTGAGGAGTGTCCTGAAAAGCCTGTCGAGAATTCTGGTGAAGAGCAGAGGAAGCGTTATAAGAAGTGGGTCAAGGCAGATGAGATAGCGCGGTGCTACATTTTGCCATCTATGTCAAATGTATTGCAACATCAGCATCAGGCCATGCCCACTACTTATGATATGATGTTGAACCTCAAGAAGTTCTTCAGCCACCAGAATCGGGCCGCTAGGCAAGTTGCGATGAAGAACTTGATGACGACCACCATGGTCGAAGGGACACCCGTAAGGGATCATGTCCTTAAGATGATGGTCCACCTTAATTAGATTGAGATACTTGGAGCACAGATCGACGGGAAAACCCAGGTCGATATAATACTCCAATCTCTGCCTAGGAGTTTTGAGTAGTTCCGACTCAACTATAATATGAACAAACGTACATATACGTTGGGGGAACTGCTGGCAAAACTCCAAGCGGCAAAAGGACTTTTTCATCAAAGTTCTCAGGCCTTGGTTACTTAGAGGGTTTCTACTTCTGTGCCGAAAGGCAGGAAGATGAAGAAACAAGGTAGGTCCAAGAAGGCAGCAGGATTGCAGGAACCTCGGACTGGCATGAAGAAGCCGAGAGGCAAGTGCTTCACGTGCAAGCAAACTGGACATTAGAAGGCAAACTGTCCCCATCGTCAAGACAAAGGTATTTCTTCATGTTTAGTCGTTGAAACATGTTTAGCGGTGTTATCTACCAGTACCTGGTGTATAGATACAGAAGCCACTAATCAAGTCTGCGATTCTTTGCAGGGGTTCCAGGAAACCTGACGACTAGCTGAGGAAGATCACCATGGGATATGCTACGGAGATGACTACTATTGCAGTGGGAGTTGTTTATTTGTCTTTAGATAGAAAAATAAAGTTTTGGTTTTAAGATTATTTCTTTTATGTACCTAATTTTTGGAAAGAACTATGTTTTAGTTTTTGAAAATATAAAGGATGGATATTCTATTACTTTGTGTTATAGAAAAATTATCTGTTCAGGTTCATTGATAAGAAATTAGTACACTTTAGAACCAAAATCTCCCACGATGCGAATAGATGTTAATAGCTCATCATCTAACCAAAATAAGAGAAAAATTCCTTCCGAGATGAACCAAACATACCTTTGGCATCTAAGACTTGGTCTTATTAACCTTAGTTGGATTCAAAGGTTGATGGCCAATGGGCCCTTGGGTTCGTTGATGGTGGAAAACTTCCCAACCTTTGAATCTTGCTTGGAAGGTAAAATGACCAGGAGACCTTTCAAGGCCGAGGGGTATAGAACCAAAAGTATGTTGGAATGATTCATTCTGATATGTGTGGTCCCAAGTCTATCCAGGATAGAGGTAGCCTTGAATACTTCATCTATTTTATAGACGATCATTTAGAGGCATCGGTACATTGACTTGATGCGCCATAAGTCTGAATATTTGATTAGTACAACGAATTTAAGACTGATGTGGAGAAGCATCAAGGTAAAAGTATCTAGATAGTATGATTGGATCGTGGTAGCAAGTACCTCTTGGGAATATTTAGGACTTACTTATCAGAAGATTGGGATACAATCCCAATTGTATGCACCCGATATACCCTAACAGAACGATGCGGCAGAGCGAAGGAAAAGGTCTCTTATGGTGATGGTTAGGATAATGATGAGCCTCTCCGAGTTGCCGGATTCGTTCTAGGGATATGCTATGGAAATGACAGCGTACGTATTTGATACCATCTAGGTCAGTACCTTCTACTCCCATAGAATTGTGGACTGGGCGAAAGCTTAGTCTAGCACATATTCGGATTTGGGGTAATTCAGTACATGTGCTAAAGGGAGATACTGATAAGTTGGAATCTCATGCAGAAGTGCGCTTGTTCGTAGGCTATCCTAGGGGAACGAAAGGTGGTTCTATAGTCCTAAGGATCAGAGGGTCTTCATTGGCACGAATACATGATTCATAGAGAAGAACTATGTGATGAACCACAAGCCTAGGGGGTAAAAAAAAATATTCTTGAGGAATTAAGAGGGGGCATTCTGACCTTAGTACCAACTGTACAAGAGGATATACCACAAGTCACTACACCACGTGTCACAGAAGATACACAAGTGGTACCTCATTGTTGTGGGAGGGTTGTTAGACAACCTGAAAGATTCATGTTCTTGGGAGAGTCTTCGGACATGGTCTCTGGAAAACATGAATCGGATCCCCAGACCTATGACGAGGAACATCCGCTTTGAAGAGATAATCCAGTCATATGGATTTGTTCAAAGGACGGATGAGATTTGTGTATGTAAGAAATGTGATGGAAACGTAGTGGTAGTCTTGTGTAACGCCCGCCTTTTTCCCCACACCTTTTGGTGTGGCGGGAGGCGGCGTTACGTTAACATACCTAATAAACATCGTATTGCAGCGGAAGAAATAGAACTTAACTTACTTAATTCATGCATGCAACTAGCACCTAAATCATACATACATATCTTATCTATCATTCCTGACATGGTAACTTATCATATAAACATCATAGGTAGCATCATGATATAAACATCCCATAAGTCATCCATACGTAACATAAGTAGCAGGTGTAAATTTTTTTCCTAGACAAATCATCATAAGTATAGCATGCGACTTATTAGGAATATGCAGAATGTAGAACATGTGACAAAGCATAAATATTAGAAACTTTCTCTTTTTCTTTTGCCATGTCACTGCCACACACACACACTCGTGCCCTTCCTGCTGCTTCCCTTAGTATCCTCTTGCTTGATCTGCGGTATAAGAAATAAACTATAAGCACATAGACTTAGTAAGACTCTTTCCTACTCACTAAAACATACATCGCCTAACATAAACATATCACGTTCTTATCATATCCTTAACACATGGCACAGTTCTTGACATATCATAAAGCATATACATACTTGTCATGACATAATTCTTAACATGAACATAAACATAAACATCTACTTAACATGTCATAATTCTTAACATGAACATAAGCATAACATATACTTAACATGTCATAATTTTTAACATGAACATAAACATAAAACATACTTATCATGGCATAATGCTTAACATGAATGCATGTATGAGTCAATGCATATACATCAGGATACTTAATTTAAAATCATACTTTTAGATACTTAAACATAAACATAACATCATTGGGGTCCTCGGCTTGTACCACATACATACATCATAAGCGCGCATCCTTAAGTAAATACGAGGTAGCTAGCCTCGACCTACTAGGGTAGGAACAACTACGGTAGTTCCAAAAACTGAGGCGTTCTTAAGGTGCCCATCCCTGTTGGACAACTACGGTAGTCCTAGAACCATGGACAGCTATGGTAGTCCAGAACCGAGGCGTTCTTAAGATGCCCATCCCTTGGACCCTTACTTCGGTCCGGTACAAGCCCATTCATAAAGTAAAATAACTTTGCATGCATTATCATTCATAGACATACATAACATAAAATATAATCTTGTTACATGAAGCATGACATAAACATACTTGGCATTTCATCATTCATACTTAATTCATAACATCATTATGCCTTCATCATTCATACTTATCATTCATACTTATCATTCGTACTTAAGGCATAAACATTATCCTCATTCATTTTCTTTATTCATAAAACATGACATACATACATAATCATGCCTCCAGGTATAAACATTATCTTGGTTCATAAAGCTTGCACGGTTATGGTACATAAGATAAACATGCATTTCATACATGGTACGTCTCATCTAACATACCTAATCCTAGTATCCATCCTAGAGCATGCACGAGTAAGATACATATGAACATGATACATACTATTTAGGTTCATGGCATTCTACAGTACTTAAGTTCATGGCATTCATCATAGAACATGCATAGACCTTCATACACAATTATCTATCATAGGCATTTAACATCCTACATGCATTATTCTATTTAACATCCCTCTACATCAATTACATATGTTCATGGTATGTGATCTAAATATTCATGAGTAAAACATAGCATATAACCTAAACATACAAAGTTATGATACATAACACATAAAGCTAGGGTTTTAGTAACATAAAGATCCTTACATCATGCTTAACCATATACTTACATCATAGTAATCTATAACCAAGTATCCTTGAGACCTTAACCCAATCCAAACCCTAGATTAGGGTCTTGGCCGAAACCCTAAAGGATCACCAACACATGAAAAATTTCATAAAATTCCTAATTTACATCAAATACCTTACATATAATCCCATAGGAAACCATTAGAACCCTTGCTTGGAGTTAACCCTAACTTCTTGCCCTATAACCCATCTTGGCCGAAACTTACAAGGAGCATAAACATGTAAAAATTCACATAAACCACCATTAACATCCCTTGCATCATGAGAAGACATAAGAAACACCATTAGGGAGTTATAACTAATCCTAGCCATGGGATCATGGTGGTGGCCGAAACCCTAGAAGCCCACCTTCATGGATTTCTCAACTTAGACCTTGAAACAAAGACTTAAATCATGATAAACATCAAAGGAAAATCATTATACCACAGGTGAGGGAGTCTTACCCTTGTTGACTTGGTTTTTAGACCTTAAATAGAGAAGAGGATGAAGACCTTGTTGTCCCTTTATCACCCTTAGCCCTTGTAACCTTGTAGAAAGCCTTGGATCTTCAAGAGAAAGTCCCCTTGTGAAGCTTTTCCAAGGGGAGAGGGGCCTTGGTGGTTTCGGCTAGGAGAAGGATGAAGAAGGAGAGGAATGGCCTTGGTGGAAGAAGAGAAGGAAAAGAGTAACTCTTATGTCTCTTCCTCTCTCATCTACTCTTTTATACTACATGAATGGGGGGGGGCAAGTGAAGGGTCATGGTGCCTCTTCTCTTGATGACTCTTCACTTCCCTAAGCCTTAACCAAAATTCGCTTCATTCTCTACTAGCACTCCCTTGCTAGGTGAATTGGTTAGTACATGCATGGTGTTACACTAGGTACAAGGTTCAATCCTTGGTGCATGCACTTTATTTTCATTTTATTTTATTTTATTTTCCTCTATTTTCGGCCATACCCCCTAAGGCCTACCCATAGCCGTGCTAATATTCCTAATTTAAACCCATTTCTATTTATATTAAATTCTACCTAAAATCCACTAATAACCATGGTACTAGAAAAGCCTATGTAAGGCCCATTAGCACTTAGCTCCTTATTCTATATCGAAATTCATGGATCATCATGTTAAGGTTTATACTAGTATCCCTATGTTCCTCAAGAATCTATCTAGGCATGATCAATATTTTAAAGAAAAATATTGAGAAAATTTTCCGGGTCGTTACATCTTGTACTATACGTAGAATAAGACTATGTGATAAAACACAAGCCCATGAGTAAGATTCTTCTTGAGGAATTGAGAGGGAAAGTTTCAACTTCAGTACCAACAGTATAGGAGGACATACCACAAGTGACTACACCGCGTGTCACAGAAGATACACAGGTAGTACCTCGTCGTAGTGGGAGGGTTGTCAGACAACCTGATAGATTCATGTTCTTGGCCGAGTCGTCGGACTTGGTCCTGGCGAACATGAACCTGATCCCTGGACATATGACGAGGCACTCCAAGATAAAGATCTGGTATCTTGGCAAAGGGCGATGAATTCTGAGATAAAATCTATGGATTCTAATCATGTCTGAGAGATAGTAGAACCACCCAATGGTGTAAAAGCCATTGGATGTAAGTGGATCTATAAGAGAAAGAGAGGATCAAAAGGGAAGGTAGAGACCTTCAAAGCAAGGCTTGTTGCGGAAGGGTATACTCAGAAAGAGGGTATCAATTATAAGGAGACCTTTTCGCCGGTATCCATGCTTAAGTCGATCCGGATTCACTTATCTATTGCCGCTCATATGGATCATGAGGTTTGGTAGATGGATGTCAAGACAGCTTTCCTTAACGGAAGTCTTGAGAAAAACATTTATATGAAGCAACGAGAGGGATTCATTGCAAAGGGCAAAGAGCATCTTTTGTGTAAGCTTAAGCGGTCCATTTATGGATTGAAGCAAGCTTCACGATCTTGGAACATCTGGTTTGATGAGGTAATCCAGTCATATGAATTTATTCAAAGTCTGGATGAGTCTTGTGTATATAAAAAATGTGACGGAAACGTAGTGGTATTTCTTGTACTATACATAGATGATATTTTGTGTTGGTGCAGGAAGCACCATATCGAACCTTGTTTTGATATTGGCAAAGGATTCAATGTTAAGTACTATTTGTGCTCTAATGATGTTACTCAAGTGTGCAGGAAAGGTCCTAGGCACACTAGGCAAGAAGTCCTAGCGAAGGGCAGCTGGGCACCTAGCGAAGGGCTGCTAGGCATCGAAACCTTAAGACCTAGCGAAGGGCTGCTAGGCACCTAGCGGAGGGCTGCTAGGCATCGAAACCCTAAGACCTAGCGAAGGGCTGCTAGGCACCTAGCGAAGGGCTGCTAGGCATCGAAACCCTAAGACCTAGCGAATGGCTGCTAGGCATCGAAACCCTAAGACCTAGCGAATGGCTGCTAGGCACCTGGCGAAGGACTGCCAGGAATCTAAGACCTGGCGAAGGGTTGCTAGGCACCTGGCGAAGGACTGCCAGGAATCGAAGACCTGGCGAAGGGCTACTAGGCACCTGGCGAAGGACTGCTAGGAATCGAAGACCTGGCGAAGGACTGCTAGGCACCTGGTGATGGGCTGTTGGGCAAAAGTCCAATCGGAGGAGCCGGTTGGCAAAAGGTAAACTCTCTTGAGAGGAGTAGGTGAGGATGCGTTCCCTGTCGAGGGAACAATAGGCATCGGTTCGACCTAGGGTTCCATATTGGAGATCCGAAGTCAGAACCAAGACAGCTATGACTGTAAAAAATTATCTAACACTCTTACCTTGTTGTTTTGGAACTAACCCTGGATGCAAGATCGAAGGAATGAGTTTCTGCATCTCAGAACGCCCCAAAGGAGAGGGGCAGCAGCTGGGTAGGGCGCCCTGGAGGTCCCGGGCGCCCCCAAGGTCAAAGTAAACAACCAAGCAAAGAGTCGCTTCAAAATTGCACTAGGCAGGGCGCCCTGGAGGTCCGGGGCGCCCTGAGTCCAAGCAAAGAAATGAACCGAAGCAAAAATCAACCATGAAGCCTATTGACCAAGTCATGCAGGGCACCCCCGTCAGCTCCGAGCCCGATCCTGGAGGGATAAGGGCTGACCGAGTTTCGGATAGGGGTTTGCGGATCCAGAGGCACGTGGAGGGCGCCCCCAATGTCCAGGGCGCCCCCAGGTGCACTATAAAAGGGGCTCGACCCCTAAGGCTTCAAAAAAAAACAACTTTTCCAACGCCTCTACGCTCTTCGACTCAAGCGCTCTGCTCCGAAACGCCTCCAATCTCGAGATTCAAGCGCTGACGACGACCCTCTGCTTCGAAGTACGATCCACACCGGGCGTCGGTAACGAAGAGTTTAATTTTATTTACTGCACTACAACTGTAACATTTTCTATAAACATTTGCACACATATAGAATTGCCCACAGTAAACGGTCAAGGACCATGGGCCTTGGAGTAAGAGCCGACCGCAACTCCGAACCAAGTAAAAATCCTTGCGTTCTGTGTGTTTGTTTTAATTTCCGCTGCGAATTCTCTTAACTTCTAATCCGAAACATTTTTACGATATTCACCCCCCCTCTATCGTGTTTTCTCGATCCAACATTTTGCTCATTGGAAACAATGTCAAAGTATTATCAGACGTAAGGGTATGGTTGTCCAAACAGTTTGATATGAAGGACTTGGGAGAAGCAGGGCACATCTTTGGAATCAAAGTTATAAGGAATCGCAGGAAAAGGATATTGTGCTTATCTAAAGCTTCCTACATAGACACTGTCCTTGCTCGTTTTAGCATGGAAAACTCTAAGAAAGGTTTTCTACCTTTTCGGCATGGTGTTCCTCTGTCTAAGGAGATGTGTCCTAAAACATCAAAGGAGATAAAGAGGATGAAGGCGGTTCCTTATGCTTCGGCTGTGGGAAGCCTCATGTATGCTATGCTATGTACGAGACCGCATATCTGCTTTGCCATGGGCACGGTTAGCAGATATCAAAGTAATCCAGGACAGGGACATTGGACTGCGGTAAAGCATATATTAAAGTACCTGAAAAGGACTAGAGATTGTATCCTAGTTTACCAGGCAGATCAATTACTCCATGTGGGTTATACGGATTCAGACTTTCAATCAGATAGGGATAAAAGTAAGTCTACCTCAGGGTACATGTTTACATTAGAAGGTGGAGCCATAGTATGGAAGAGTGTCAAGCAGAAATGCGTAGCGGACTCCACCATGAAAGCTGAGTATATGGCAGCCTCTGAGGTAGCCAAGAAAGCTGTATGGCTTAGGAACTTCTTAATGGATTTGGATGTGATTCCTGGTTTGCCCAGAGATATCAAATTTATTGTGATAATAGTGGTGCAGTTGCAAACTCGAAGGAAACACGAGCCTATAAGGCGAGTAAACACATAGAGCGCAAGTACCACCTGATACGTGTAACGACCCGGAAAATTCTCTTAATATTTTCTTAAAATATTAAGCATGTTTAAATAATTTTCCAAGGGACCTAGAAATATTAAGGAGAACTTTGGCCTAGAAAATCCATGTTTTCTCATTTAAATTGAGAAAACTAAGTACTAATGGGCTTTATGTGGGCTTTTTAGTACCATGATTATAGGTGGATTTCGGTAATAATTAGTATAAATATAAATAAGATTTAATTAGGCATATTAGCATGATTATGGGTAAGTCTTAGCCTAATTTTTCTATTTTAATGGAGAAATTAGGTACTAATGAGCTTTAAATGGGCTCCAAAAATGGGGATTAATTAGGTAAAATTAATATAAATTAGGTAAAATTAATATAAATATAAGAGAATTTTATTTAGGAATATTAGCATAATTATGGGTGATTTTTGGAGAATTTTTGAAATAAAAGGGAACTTTCAAAAATTAGAGGAAAAGGTTTAAATAAAATGAAAAATAAAATAAAAATAAAGGTGCATGGGCCAAGGATTGAACCTTGGACCTCTTGTACAACCATGAATGCTTTAACCAACTCACCTAGCAAGGAATACTTATGAGTAAATGAAGTGGAGGGTGGTTAAGAAGTAGAAGGAGATGAAGGGTCATGGAGAGACTCTTCATTTGCCTCTTTAAAGGAGCTATAAAGAGGGGGTTTGGGGGGTTACTTCTCTTCACCATCAAGTGCATTTGCTCCCCTCCTCCCTCCTCATTCTAGCCGAAATTCTAAGGAAGAGTTCCCCTTGGAAAAGTTTCCACCAAGGCTCCATCTCCCAAGATCTAAAGTTCTTACAAGGATCCAAGGACTAGGTGTGGTCAAGAGACATCAAGTCTTCTTCCTTCTCTCCATCCAAGGTCTAAAAAATTTAGAAACCCCAAGGTAAGACTCCCTCACCTGTGGTATAATAGTTCCCTATGATATTTATGATTTTTAGTATGATATAGTGGTTGGTTTTCGAATTGGATGTTGAAAGGAAAGAAAACCAAGACCCTCATGCTTAAGGGTTTCGGCCACCATGTTTTTAAGATCTAAAATTATGCTAAAAATCTGTATAATGTTATTTAATGTTCCCTTATGATGTTTAGAAGTTAATTATAATTTTTGGGAATTTTTGGAGTAACCTAGGATACCCTAGGGTTTCGGCCAACATGAAAGAAACAAAAACTAAGAACCCTGAGTTTAAGGGTTTCGGCCACCATGTTTTAAAAGTCTATAATTATGCTAAAAATCATGATAATGTTATTTAATGTTCACTTATGATTTTTAGGAGTTAATTATAATTTTTGAAAATTTTTGGAGTACCCTAGGACACCCTAGGGTTTCAGCCAACATGAAAGAAACAAAAACTAAGAACCCTGAGTTTAAGGGTTTCGGCCACCATGTTTTAAAGGTCTATAATTATGCTAAAAATCATGATAATGTTATTTAATATTCCCTTATGATGTTTAGAAGTTAATTATAATTTTTGGGAATTTTTGGAGTACCCTAGGACACCCTAGGGTTTCGGCCAACATGAAAGAAACAAAAACTAAGAACCCTGAGTTTAAGGGTTTTGGCCACCATGTTTTGAAGGTCTATAATTATTCTAAAAATCATTATAATGTTATTTAATGTTCCCTTATGATGTGTAGAGGTTAAGTATAATTTTTGGGAATTTTTGGAGTACCCTAGAGGCCCCATATGGTTCGGCCAACCCCAAGGACCCAAGGGTTAGGGTTGAGTCTTTAACTTCAAGCATATGTTTATGTGTTGCCATGATATAAGGATGATGGATGGTGATTATGTGAATTTTCACATGGCCTTGGGACTCCACAAGTTTCGGCCAAGAAGGGTTAATAGGGTAAAAGTTAAGATTTATTTCAAGTAAGGGTCCCAATGGCCCTATGGTAAGATGTGATTTGTGTTTTATGAATGATATGCCATGTTTATGAATGATATGCCATGTTTATGCATGATATGTCATGTTTATGAATGATATGCCATGTTATGAATGATATGCCATGTTTATGAAGGATATGCCATGTTTATGAATGATATGCCATGTTTATGCATGATATGCCATGTTTATGAATGATATGCCATGTTATGAATGATATGCCATGTTTACGAATGATATGCCATGTTTAGGAATGATATGCCATGTTTATGAATGATATGCCATGTTTACGAATGATAAGCTATGTTTATGAATGATATGCCATGTTTATGAATGATATGCCATGTCTATGAATGATATGCCATGTTTTAGGATAATATGAATGTATGCCATGCTCTATGAATGATGTGTACATATGTCATGTCTAAGAATGAAAATGATGAATGACAAGTATGATGAATGAAAGATGATGCTTATGTCTTTAAGGCATAAATATGCTAAACGGCACGGTCGATGGTCGTCGGTACGACGGTCGAGAGGACCGGTAAATGGGCCGGTAGACAGGCCGAGCCGTAACAAGTTATGCTATGATAAGTATGCCATGAATGTCTTATGAATGATGAAACATGAAAAGTATTTTACTTTATGTATGGGCTTGTACCGGACCGAAGTATGGGTCCAAGGGATGGGCACCTTAAGAACGCCCCGGTTCTGGACTACCGAAGCTGTCCACAGTTCTGGCACTACCGGAGCTGTGCAACAGGGATGGGCACCTTAAGAACGCCTCGGTTCGGGGACTACCGACTATGCTGTCCTTACCCTAGTAGGTTGGGGCTCGCGACCTCGGACTTGCTATGGATACGCGCTATGATGTATGTATGTGGTACAAGCCGGGGACCCCAAATGATGTTATGATGATTATGTTTAAGCAAATTAAAAGTATGTTTTAAAAGTTAAGCATCCCTTATGAATATGCATTCCACTCATGCATCCATTCATGGTGTGCATTATGCTATGTTGATAAGATGATATGCTTACGTTTCATATTAAGAAGTATGCATGAGAATGAATGATCTATGCCATGATTATGTTAGGAAGATGTTCATATGCTATGATAGGTATTATGCCATGCTACCATGTTTATAATTTATGCCATGAAAGATGCCATGCTACTATGTTTATGATTTATGCCATGAAAGATGCCATGCTACTATGTTTATGATTTATGCCATGAATTATGCCATGCTACTATGTTTATGATTTATGCCATGAATTATGCCATGCTACTATGTTTATGATTTATGCCATGAATTATGTCATGCTTAGAATGTCTACTATGTTTATGATTTATGCCATAAATTATGCCATGCTTAGAATGTCTATTATGTTTATGAGTTATGCCATGAATTATGCCATGCTTAGAATGTCTACTATGTTTATGTTCATGCCATGCTATGTATATGATAAGTGATGTAAGATGTTATGTTCCAAGTAGAGCACCAAGTATGTTAATGTTTTATGTGTTCATTATGAGATGATGAATGATGAATGGTTTTGTGAGTAGGAAAGAGTCTTACTAAGCCTGTGTGCTTATAGTCTTATTTCCTTATACCGCAGATCATTCAAGGGGACAATGAAGGAAGCAGCAGGAGGGCAAGAACGCATGTGTGTAGTAGTGACTTGGCCAGGAAACTTTGTTTACGGTTT
>JAGFNQ010010175.1:0-83481 GCA_024364735.1 Boesenbergia rotunda
TTCGTTCGTTTGGATTTTACTCGAATTTGGTGCAACACCATTTCGAGTCGCTCTTTCTCTCTCCTTCTCCTTTTCCTACCACACTACTAATCCAAGACCTAGTCTTGGGACAAGTTTTTGTGTGGTCTATTTCAGATGGCTCAAGGTGAAGGGTTTAGCACTGCCCGTCCTCCACTCTTCAATGGGGAAGACCCCTTACTGGAAACGAAAGAATGGAGGTGTACCTAAAGACAGACATGGATCAATGGTTTCGCGGTGCAATCTGGCTACGAACCACCAATGGACGAGGGAAACAATGCACCACTGAAGCCTGACAGATGGAACCTTGATATGAAGAGAAAGGCCCAGACTGAGTACAAGGCGCAAAACACCCTCCAGTGCAGACTAACAAAAGAGGAATTGAACCGTATCGGCCCAACTGAATCTGCCAAAGAGCTCTGGGACAAACTGATTGAACTACATGAAGGCACCTCTGATGCAAAGGTAACAAAAAGGGATTTACTTTTAAATAAGTTATTTAACATAAAAATGCAGGAAGGAGAATCTGCAAGCCAACTTCACGCCCGGATCAAGGACATACTAAATGGACTCCACCTAATCGGGCACAAACAAGAAAACAGAGACATCATAAGGTATGCTTTAAATGCGTTCCCTAGAAATTCACTATGGGCATCTATTATAGATGCTTATAAAATTTCTAGGAACCTTTCTAAAATTAATTTAGATGAATTGTTTTGTGAATTAGAACTGCACGAACAGACTAACGCCAAGGCGAGAAAGGGTTTGCCTTATTTGCAGGTTCCTCAAAAGAAGGCAAGTCAAAGAAGAAAATTCAAGAATCAGAAGAAGAGTCAGACTCATACTCAGATGATGAGGAACAAATGGTCAACCTAGTAAAGGTCTTCGCCAAAAAGAAAAGCCAGTTCTCAAGAAAGGACCTCCAGAGGATAATGAAGCCCACCAGCAGTGAAGACAAAAGTAAAATAACCTGCTTCGGCTGCAACAGAAAAGGACACTTCAAACACGAATGCCCCTACAAAAAGGAGAATCAACCCAAGAAGAATAAGAAGAAGAAGGCTCTTCAAGCCACTTGGGACGACAGCACAGACGACTCCGACGATGAACCACCAAGGAACTCAAACTATCTCGCACTAATGGCAACCGGACCCGGGTCAGACTCAGAGCACGACGAAGATTCCGAATACGAGTCGAGTCAAGAGATCGGACTTTTTCGGACGACTCGACTAAGGTATATTTAGATTCAGTTAATCAAAATTTTTTAAGATTATCTCTGCTTTAAATAAAAAATTGCTTGCATCTGAATCTAGAAATGACCAGCTCCTTAAGGAAAATCAAGACCTTAAGGAGCAATTAATTAATACCAGAACACTAACTGAACAAACTCAAAATCAAAAATTAATTGAGCTTGAAAATGAAAACTCAACCCTAAAGGGCGAAGTCCTAAAACTTAAGGATCTACTAGCAACTTTCACAACCCGATCCAAGAACCTTGACCTTATTCTTGGATCACAAAAGGGCATGTACCACAAATCTGGGATAGGATATAAATCAAGATCGACCCAAAGATCCTTTATCTCCTTTATCCACCCCCGCAAAAATCAACGAAAAGCGTGGGTTCCGAAAGCTTATCTAACAAAGCAAGTAGGTCAGAATCAATTTTATGTCCCAAAAAGTGACATCCATTACATTGACCCTAGACACCCAGTCTACAATTTAGGGGGAGGCTCCAAACTAGTTGGCACCTCAAAATCAGGCTTTGCCCAGGTGGGCACTTAGGACTAGCTTCAAAGTTAATTTGACTCTTATACTATTTAGTACTAGGGTTTTCAATGAGTAAGTTAAAAGTCCAACTTCTTTAAGCGGCTTTGCCTAGAAAATGGTTGTTGCTCCAATAAGGCTTCGGCCAAAGAAGGTCACTGTGCCTCGCCATGGCCTGGAAGCCAATTATTGAAGTGTACTTTTAAATTACTACTTGTTAAACTTGGATCTAACACAAGGTCAAGTTAACTTTTCTAAACAAACTCAAAATCATCTCACAAAATCATAGGACCCCCTTGATTGATGACTTAGACCGAGTGAGATGAATAAGGATAACCAAATTCAAATTATTGATTGATAACTCAACTTTCAAATTAAAATTCAAATTCAAAAAGTAAAATTCAAATTCAAATTCAAAAAGTAAAATTCAAATTCAAATTCAAAAAGTAAAATTCAAATTCAAATTCAAAAAATAAAATTCAAATTCAAAAATTAAAATTAAAATTCAAATTCAAAAAATAAAATTCAAATTCAAAAATTCAAATTCAAATTCAAATTCAAATTAAAAAATTCAAATTCAAATTCAAAAATTAAAATTAAAATTAAAATTCAAATTCAAAAAATAAAATTCAAATTCAAAAATTCAAATTCAAATTCAAATTCAAATTAAAAAATTCAAATTCAAAAATTCAAATTCAAATTCAAATTCAAATTAAAATTAAAATTAAAAGTAAAATTCAAAAAGTAAAATTCAAATTCAAATTCAAAAATTAAAATTAAAATTCAAATTCAAAAAATAAAATTCAAATTCAAAAATTCAAATTCAAATTCAAATTAAAAAATTCAAATTCAAAAATTCAAATTCAAATTCAAATTCAAATTCAAAAAATAAAATTCAAATTCAAATAAAATTCAAATTCAAAAATAAAAATCAAATTCAAAATCAAAATTAACATAACTCAAATTTAAAATTCAAACTCAAGTTTTTAAATCTTCTTAAATTTTTTTTTAAAATTCAAAAACTTAACCTAAGGTCTAAACTTTTACTTAACTGTAGGAAAACATATGGATCATTGACAGTGGGTGCTCCAGACACATGACTGGGGATCCCACCAAATTTACAGAACTCAAGTACAAAAGACTAGGGACCGTTGCTTTTGGAAACAACGGTAAACTTAAGGTAATTGGCCTAGGCAATATTGAACTTGAGTTTGATTTCATAATAACAAATGTATTACTTGTTGAAAATTTCAACTTCAATTTACTAAGCATTAGCCAATTGTGTGACACTGGTTATAAGGTTAGGTTCCTATCCAATGAATGTCTGATCAAACACAATGACAACCCAAACATCACACTTAGAGGACTTAGGCACAATAACATTTATGAAATTCAGCTAACCTGTCCCTTAGAAAACTGCCTCTTAACCCATAAGGATGAGACTTGGCTCTGGCATAGGAGACTTTCACACACACACTTCAGAAAACTACCTAAACTAAATGGTTTAGTTAGAGGCCTACCAAAGTTATCTAACCTTGAGTCAACCTTATGTAATGCTTGTCAACAAGGAAAACAAACTAGGTCAACCCACAAACCAATTAATCAAACTCAAACCAAGTCAATTCTAGAATTAATTCACCTAGACCTATTTGACTCACATGGGGTTAAATCAATTAATGGGAACCTATACTGCCTAGTAATTATAGATGACTATTCAAGATTTACTTGGGTAAAATTCTTAAAAAAATAAAGATGAAACTTTTGATACACTCACTCAATTTTGTAAATTAACAGAAAATGAAAAAGGGATTAAAATCAAAAGACTTAGGAGCGATAATGGCGGAGAATTCAAAAATCACAAATTTAATCAATTTTGTCTAGAAAATGGCTACCATCACGAATTCTCTTGCCCTAAAACACCTCAATAAAATGGAGTTGTAGAAAGAAAAAATAGAACACTACAAGAAGCAGCTAGAACAATGCTAAATGAATACAACTCACCTAAATACATTTGGGCTGAGGCTGTTAGTACAGCTTGTTATGTACAAAATAGAATAACTATAATTAAAAACCTAGGAAAGACCTCCTTTGAAATCTATTATAACAAACAACCTAACATTAAATACCTTAAAGTATTTGGATGTAAAGTCTATATCTTAAATACTAGAGAACACTTAGGAAAATTTACTTCTAAGGTTGAGGAAGGTATCTTTGTAGGTTATTCCCTTACCAGTAGAGCCTATAGAGTTTATAACAAAATCACCCTAAAAATTGAAGAAACTACAAATGTAAAATTTGATGAAAAATCTGACCCAAATAACTCTGATCAAATCACCTACCAACCAATTGACTTTGTTAGATCCAGTACTAACCCTGATGAAAGGCCAATTGAGGACCAAAACGATGATCTAACTGAACCCACACCTGAAACTGAACCCAGAACTATTCGAGTTAGCTCAGCCCACCCAACTGATCAAATCATAGGTGATCCAGAACTAAGGGTTCAGACTAGATCAGCCTTTAGAAATCTTAGTCAGATAGCTCTGATTTCCAAAATTAAACCTAAGTCTATAGAAGAATCCTTACTTGACCCTGATTGGATCATTGCCATGCAAGAGGAGTTAGCTCAATTTGAACGTAGTCAAGTCTGGGATTTAGTACCCTTACCTAAAAACAAAAAGTTTATTGAGACCAAATGGGTTTTTCGAAATAAACTTAATGAACAAGGTGAAACAGTAAGAAATAAGGCTAGGCTAGTAGCTAAGGGGTTTAGCCAAGTAGAAGGTCTTGATTATGATGAAACCTATGCCCCTGTAGCTAGATTTGAATCCATTAGAATGCTCTTAAGTTATGCAGCCCATAAGGGATTTAAGCTTTATCAAATGGATGTTAAGTCAGCCTTCCTAAATGGCCTAATTAAAGAAGAGGTTTATGTAGGTCAACCCCCTGGTTTTGAAAGCTTAGAACACCCTGACTATGTCTTTAAACTTAAGAAAGCCCTATATGGACTTAAGCAAGCACCTAGGGCCTGGTATGAAAGACTGTCTAACTACTTAGTTTCAAAAGGTTTTAACCAAGGCTAAATTGACCCAACACTATTTGTTAAAACCCTAAAAAATGATATTTTTGTAGCCCAAGTATATGTAGATGATATAGTATTTGGCTCAACTAACTCAGACTTTTTACAAGATTTCACAACGATAATGGAAACTGAATTTGAAATGAGTTTAGTAGGTCAATTAACTTTCTTTTTAGGGCTACAAATAAAACAGACCAGTGAGGGTACCTTTGTCTATCAACAAAAATACACAAAAGAACTACTTAGAAAATTTGGAATGGATAATACAAAAGAGATTAAGACACCAATGGCTACCAATCAAACTATAGATAGTGACCCAAAAGGCAAACCTGTTGACCTTAAGTACTATAGAAGTGCTATAGGAAGCCTACTTTACTTAACTGCAAGTCGACCTGATATTCTTTTTGCAGTTAGTATGTGTGCTAGGTATCAAACATGTGCTAAAGAGTCACACCTAACCCTAGTTAAAAGAATATTTAGGTACCTTAAAGGAACAGAAAGATTAGGAATCTGGTACCCTAGAACAGCCCAGTTTGAGCTTATTGGCTATTCTGACTCAGACTATGCTGGCTGTAAATTGGACAGAAAAAGTACCAGTGGTGGATGCCAACTTCTAGGACCCTCACTAGTTAGTTGGTTTAGTAGAAAACAACACTGTGTTGCCCTATCCACCACTGAAGCTGAGTACATAGCTATGGGTGAGTGTGTAGCCCAACTACTCTGGATGATGCATACCCTAAAGGACCTTCACTTAGATTTTAAACAAGTCAAAATTTTTATAGATAACCTAAGTTCAATCAATTTAACCAAAAACCCAATCCACCACTCTAGGACCAAACATATAGAAATCAAACACCATTTTGTCAGAGATCATGTAAATAAAGGAGAAATTGAACTTAACCATGTTGAATCTAAGTCTAACCTAGCTGATATATTTACCAAACCACTTCCTGAATCTGAATTTAGCAACTTAAGAAGGTTAATAGGAATGTGTGTTATAGACTAGGACTGACCTGATAAGCTTAAGTTGATGTTTGGTTTAACTAATTAAGCTTGTGAGTTTAATATATGGATTTTTTCAAACTTGTTTTTCGAAAGTTTATTGTCTTTCAAAATTTAACTTAAACACGGACTTTTCAAACTTGTTTTTCAAGAACTTTATTGTCTTTCAAAATTTGATTTTCAAAACTGGCAGACTTAGCCTAAGCTTGACCCCTAGAATTGCATGAACCTATAGATTTAGGTAGCCGCATCTCACAAAACACATTAAGATTAATTTGTTTGTGTTTGCAAAAACATAGAACGGTTGTGAGATGCATAGGATACTACCTGGACTTCCGAATGCTTAAGTCAGTGCATCACAGTAAGTCTGGGCGTAAAATACCAACATTACAGTGATCAAGTCAAGTAGTCTTGCACTAAAAACTGAGCCAGACATTATTACTTGACTTGACTAACCCAGTGAACACTACTATCATCTAGATAGTTAGTCAGTAACTAGGGTTAGACACATGAAAAGGGACCACAATCATTACTTGGTCCAGGGGGAGCAGAGGCCAAAACACCTTTTCAAAATGTCATTTTTGACAAAACACATTTGAAAATTTTGATAAAAGTTGATAAAGATTGAGAGGGAGTTCCAGCTAATCCCTAAAAATATTTTTTTGATTAAGATTGATATTATATTTTCTGAAAAAAATCTTTTTTGAAAGAAATTTTTTTTTGAAAGCTAAGTTAATAGATTTAAGACTAGTTTTTTTTAACACTTAGCCTATATTTCTACTCCCTTAAACTTGTTATGCTTATATCTTTTTTGATGAATGACAAAGGGGGAGAGTAGGGTAAAAGGGTTAGAAAATTGCAAACAGCATGCTTATTTCACATTGATTTACCTCTGCTTTCTTGTGTGCTGCAACTTTCATACCTATGCTTGTGTTATATTGTTTGCATGTTTATGCAAGTTCATATCTGCTGTTTTTTTCTAACTTTAACCTGTGTTGTCAATACATCAAAAAGGGGGAGATTGTTGGTGCAGTTTGCACTAACGGTCAAACTCGGGTTTTGATGTATGACAAAGTGGTTAAAGTTAGGGTTGTTGGTTTTTAACCTCCTTACTAAGTGTGCAGGGTTGAAAGACTTAGGACCAGACACCAGGCTGAAGTCCAGGATGGTTGAGTCCTGGCGGGAAGTCCAGTTGGGTCCGCGGGACCTGACAACTGGCTGAAGACCAAGTTGGTTGAGACTTGGCAGGAAGACCAGGGTGGTTGAGCCTTGGCAGGAAGTCCTGGTGGGTCAAGAAGTCAAGTAAAGCTGCACAAAGGGTAAGTGAGGTAAGTCACTGGAGGAGTAGGAGAGGGCGCGTTCCCCGTCGAGGGAACAGTAGGCGTCGGTTCGACCTAGGGCTCCATTTCGGAGACCAAAGTCAGAACCAAGACAGCTAAGGCTGTATAATCTAACACTGTGTTTTATTGTGTTTTGGACTAACCCTGGATGCATGACCAAAGGAAGGAGTGTCTGCAGCTCAGATAGCCTCAAAGGAGTGAGGTAGTAGCTGAGTAGGGCGCCTGGAGTGTCCCGGGCGCCCCCAAGGGCCATACAAAACAGGTAAAGCAAAAGAGGGTTCGAATACATGCTGGGCCGGGCGCCCCGGTGCTTCCGGGCGCCCCCGCTGCTCCCGGGCGCCCCCTGCTCTGCGGGCGCCCCCATGCGCATACCTCAAACCGAACCCCTCGAAGCCAAGGAGATAGGACTTTGACCCGGTCAATCCGGGCGCCCCGAGCGCTCCGGGCGCCCCGGTCAAAGCGGATCCAGAGGATCAGACGCGACCGAGAGCTCTGCGGATCAGAGGCCACGTGGGGGCGCCCCCGACGTCCCGGGCGCCCCCAGGCCCTATATAAAGGGCCCTCGACCCCATACTTCGTACAACAATTCTTCCAACGCCTCAAAGTTCTTCTACGCTCGCGCCTTGCTCCGGAAACGCTTCACCTCGAGCCGACGACGTCCTGCTGCCCCGAAAGAGTCGGCCTACTCCGGACGTCGGTAAAAAGAAGAGCGTAATTTTTTTAATACTTTATTGCATTTAATTACTTGAAAGTGTGGGGTTGTCACACTTTCAATTCTTTTGTACTCGCCTACTCTATCGGGGTTTACCGGTAGAGAGTTTTAGTGGATTGCCCAACGGAAAGGTCCGAGGGACCTGGGCCTTCGAGTAGGAGTCGCCGAAGGCTCCGAACGAAGTAAAACTACCTGTGTCGTTTGTATTGGTTTTTCGTTCGTGTTTTAATTTTTCCGCTGTGCACGCTTTTTAAAGCGCTCTGATTTTTTGAAAAAGTCACGTGATTCACCCCCCCTCTCACGTGCATCGATCCTACAGGTGGTTGATAATCCAAGACGTTGAAAAAGCTCAGTATAAAAAACTTTTTTTGTTGTAGACGGAGAAACCTCTTACAGACTCTTGAAAGCTCAGGCAATGACTATGAATTTGTATTACAGTTGTTCTTCTTTTTTCTTAGCTCTAGGGGATATTTATAGCCCAAATAAGAAGTTACAGTTGTACTGACGTGGGCCTAAGGTGCCTTAGTTGTGATCTGAGGTGTCTCAGTTGGATAAGAATTTATACATAGTGTCAACGGTAAACGTTGATAACTTTTTGATCTAAGGTGATTCAAGTCAAAACTGAGGTGCCTTCCGAGTCAACTGATTTGAAGGAACTGAGGCGCTTTTCGAGTCAACTGAGACACCTCAATTGACCATTTTGTCAATGTCAACATCTATGTTAACTTTTTCGCCTTTCGTCCGTGTGGGCAATCTCCGGTCATTCAGAGTTGAGCTCACTCGAACTTGACTCTAGCCTACTCCTCGAACAGGCTTCCTCCCCGATTTTTCGTCCCTTGAACGTTGT
This sequence comes from Boesenbergia rotunda, assembly GCA_024364735.1. Classification (NCBI taxonomy): domain Eukaryota; kingdom Viridiplantae; phylum Streptophyta; class Magnoliopsida; order Zingiberales; family Zingiberaceae; genus Boesenbergia; species Boesenbergia rotunda. The sequence continues at coordinate 8,760 of JAGFNQ010010175.1, forward strand.
GCACACTCTTCTCGCCCACCGACGTACTCTTTCGTAACCTTGGCGTCCCTTGAATGCATCGAGCCTGTTGGCTCTCTTCCCCGTGTCATCTTTCTCGTCTATTGCATCTTTCGCTCGACTTCTTGTGCTCCTAAGCTCCTATACACTTAGACACAAGGATCAAAAATACATCGAACCTAACTTGACTTAGTTGATTATATCAAAAATCAACTCGGGGTACTTACAAAGCAGTCCACTAGGACCCCATCTGTGCTTCCCAAATTTATTCTGGTGGTGGATAGGAAATTTTCATGAGATCATACTAATTACCTTTAAAATTAATCGGTTTGAAGAGTCAATACTGTATTAACAAAAAATATATATAATAAAGACTCACATCCAATATATCACCTCTTAGCGTTCCATTCAATGAACTTATATTATGAAAATCAGTGTGTCCGTCCTCTCCACGTACTAACCACAGCATCCGAATAAGGAAGAGCACTAGTCGCAAATAAGGAATCACGAGGATTACTAGCATGTGATTTGCTCATCCCAGTATCCCCGCTAATTCGTCCTAGCCCCAGCATCCCCGCTAATTATCACGGGCTAGTAATTAGCAGGGTGGCAAAAAGCGATTCGCTCGCCCTAGCGTCCCGTTAATTCGTCCCAGAGCCAATACAGAGAAAGTAAATCACGGGGATTACTAGCTCGGATATTGTAGCTAATACATGGGGAGACGAGCATACTGACTTTGTCAGATTTTGCGTTTCAAATATCCATGCACCTATTTGAGGAGTATTTAATATGCTAAATATTATTTTGGGAGTTAGAATATGCTGAGTATTATTTGGGAAAGGCATTAATTCTTACAACCAACAAACAATTTTTTTTAAATTTCTTGATTTAATACTTGTCAAATATTTATTATTATTATTTTTCTTTCTAGCTATATATAAGAGGTCTTGAAAACAAACAACATCTGATCGGCTCCGCTCGTGTACCCAAAACCATCAAGGACCAACTTGGGAGACACTTGTGACTTCCCCCAACCCTAAAAATATATTCCATCTCTTCCATCTCAGCTCGCGTTGACTGCAACTCAACTTCATTTCGGAGCAAGCTTGGCGAGCATTTGCCCCCTTTCAGGTTAATTTCCCATCTCCTACTTCTTCCTTTCCAGAAAATAACGCTAGATCTCAAAAAGTTGCTTTAGTTTCAGTAAAATGTCTTCTTCCCAGTGTCTTCATGTCCTTGGAAACTGATTCTTCTTATCATTGACACTTTTTCTTCATCTTTTCCTTTCTCTTCTGCTTCCTTGTTGCCAGAGTGTTTTGGGCCATGGAGCAGCTCCCTTCGATCCTGCTTCTGCTTCTGATCGGTGGCGCCTTCGCAGAGGATTCAAAGCCAGCACTGCCGGAGCTCATCGAGCAAGTGGTGGAAAGATTGCAAGCGCCGTTGACTTTGTATGTCGACGAGCTCCCGTCGATTCCCAAAATCTATGGCTATTCCCTGTTCGATTCTCAGCCGACGCCCGTAAATCTAACCGTCGGCATGTATCAGACTACATGGGTATGTGAAAAGATCGATCGATCGATCTCCAGATTTATTTTCCTCGTAATTTGTTTGTGTATGAATTGGGTGGGTTTTGTTTTCTTCACCGTTAGAAATTTCATCGCGACATGCCGAACACCACCGTCTTCGCCTTCGGGACCACGGCGGAGGCCGCCACGTTTCCGGGGCCGACCATCGAGGCGCTCCACGCGGTGCCGCTCTGGGTGACGTGGGAGAACCACCTCCCCTCCACTCACATCCTCCCCTGGGATCCCACCATCCATGTCGCCAGACCCCGCCACGGTGCCGGTGTCCCGACCGTCGTCCACCTCCATGGCGGCGTCGTCGCCCCCGCTGACGACGGTTACGCCGACGCCTGGTTCACCGCCGGCTTCGCCGACACGGGCCCCAACTGGACCAAGCCCGACTACTTGTACCCCAATGTCCAGGGCCCCGGCAATCTGATGTACCACGACCACACCTTCGGCTTTACCCGCGTCAACATCCTCGCCGGCCTCGCCGGCGCCTACATCATCCGAGACCCGCTCCGGGAGGCCCGGTTCAACCTCCCCAACGGCAGCTTCGACCTGGAGCTCGTCATCGCGGATCGGATCTTCGCCACCGACGGCTCCATCTACATGAACGCCACCGGCTCGGTGCCGGAGGCGCACCCGCAGTGGCGGGCGGAGTATTACGGCGAAGTCATCACCGTGAACGGGAAGGCGTGGCCGTACCTGACGGTCCGGCGGCGCAGGTACCGTTTCCGCATACTGAACGTCAGTAACGCGCGCTACTACAACCTGACGCTCACCGGAGGCCGCCTCCCCTTCTTCGTGATCGGCTCCGACGGATCCTACCTCACGCGGCCCGTGGCCACGCGATCAATTCTGCTTTCCGTCGCTGAGATTTTCGACGTGATCGTGGACTTCTCGGCGACGAATGCGACGGAGATCGAGTTGCTGAACCACGCGCCATATCCGTACCCGACCGGGACGGCGGTGGAGGGCACCGACCTGGGTCGGGTCATGAAGTTCGTGATCCGGCAAAGTCCAACCGATCCTCCAGCGAACAGAGCACCAATATCACCGACGAGCCTGATCGACTACGCGACCGCAATCGAAGACGAGGCGACGACGACGAGGTACATCGCCTTCTACGAGTACTTCCAATCGGGGCACACCACGCACCTGCTGATCAACGGGAAGAACGTGACGGATCCGGCGACGGAGACGCCGAAAACAGGAAGCACGGAGGTGTGGCACGTCATCAACCTGACCGGCGACAACCACCCGCTGCACCTCCACCTGGCGACGTTCCAAGCCGTGAGGACGACAGAGCTGGTGGACGTCGGCAACTTCACGGCGTGCATGCAGAAGCTATCGGATCCGGTGGCGTGCGACATTGCGGCGCACGCGGTGGGCAGCGTGACGTACCCGCCGGAGTACGAGAGGACGTGGAAGAACGTGGCGAAGATGCCGCCGTCGACGATGACGACGATCGTGGCCAAGTTTAGGATGGCGGAGACGGATCAAGCGTACCCGTTCGACGCGACGGCGGAGCCCGGCTACTTCTACCACTGCCATGTAATTAAGCGACCTTTTGATCTTAATTAATTTATTTGTTTAATTAATTAAGAAGGATTATAGTCAACTAATTTGTTGCTTGGCAGATTCTGGACCACGAAGACAACGTGATGATTCGACCGTTGAAGCTGATCTCATAAGAACAAGTACTGCCATCGATTCTGACGCTGCTGCAAGATTCGTGTTAGATCTCCGCGTTGATTTGATTAATTGGGATGCTGCAACTTGAATAATTTATTTATTATTATTATTATTATTATTATTATTATTATTTCAGAAATGAAAGGCCAATCCAATCAAGATTGCGTTTATTAGGGTAGCCTTCGACCTAGGTGAACACATGGTTATTAAAATTATAATAGTCGACTGTGGCTAAAGCTTGGAGTCGACTTTCAAAAAAAATTGAAAAATCGGATAATATCAAATTTGGATGGAGTCAGCTTAAAAATTTATTAGCAAATCGAAAATTATAATAAATACAAATAATAGTCAACTAATTGGCGACTCTAAAGTCACTTGTTGTAATCCTGATGGCAAAAAGTGTTGCCCTTAATTGCTTTCATTTGCCATCATTCATTGTCAGAAAAATCTTGTAAAATGTTTCTCCCTCCTTATGGTCCGTGTGAGAGGAGGTGATGAAGGTATAAGTAATAAAAAGATAATTTTTATTCATGTTTAAAAAGAAAATAAGGGATCTAAACAACATAAGGGAAGAAGATGAGGGAGAGAGAGAAAACTTTTATCCTCTCTTACCTCTCAAATGATTTATTTTCTTACACTCCAACTCGAAAAGTAAAGAAATTATCTTTCCTTTTCTTTTTTTTCCCTTTCTTTTTTATTCCATTAAGAAATCTCCCCTCACCTATTCAAACAGAGGATTAGAAGGATTCAAGAAGACGATAAGCTATGGCCATTTGGAAATACTCATCAAAGAGTCATAAGTTTTAGAATAGGAATAAGTTTTGAGTTACGTAACTAATTGTGTTGTATTTTCATGTTCTTTACTATCAATTGCAATAATCTTGTTTATTGAACCATGCTAAAGCATTAACAAGCAAGAATCATAAATGGAAAGTCATGTGTTATTCGTCCTCTCTAGTCATTCTACTATCATTCCGAGTTGCACCAAAGATTATGGTACAACGATAGGATGATTAATCACTATCCCAGATATTCACGGTTCGATCCTCAGCTATGACATATAATTTGCAGGAATTTTTCTCCAAATAGGACGCGAACTTTGGGATGCTGAGCTTCTAGGCTGTCCATCGCGAACGCTTCCCGATTTATCTTAACGGTCGATGAAAAATTTTTGGGATCGAATCAATCGTAGAAGTTCGAAAAATCTCCTTAATCATTTTAAGGACTTGAATCTTATTTGAAAAGGAATGAGTTAGAGGAGGTGAAAACTAAAGAAGGGTAAGTTTTAATTTTTTTATTCATGAAAAGATAGATTTTATTATATTTCCATCTAACGGTAAATTATAGAAAATTCCCCAATTCTCATTGATCTTTGCATGTACTCTTTATTTGAGATTTTCTTTGCATTCACTCCCTAATAGATTGAGTATAAAAGAGTAAAAATTGGGTATACATCAGTGAAAATTGAGTATAAAAGAGTGAAACTTGAGTATAAAAGAGTGAAAATTGAGTACACAGTTTCTTGATGTGGTGGATGCAACCTTACATATTTAAATTTCTAACTTTTATACTCAACTTTCTTCAAATAATACTCACCAAACTGTCTTGTCAATCCTATCAGGGACTACATGTAAAGAAAAACTTGAATGAAGACTGCATACAAAGATGAATTTAAGGATGGGTAGTTTATGAAACTTTTCCCACCATCTAATCTCTATTTGATTATATTTTTTTATAGTATCTTTCTATCAAATATTTCTCTCTTTATTTTTCTTTTGTAGTTATCATCAACTGTCCATCTCTAGGAGCTGATTAATTTCAAGGGTGATATCTTTCTCTGTCTTAGTTATGACTTAGGTATCATATCTTTAAATTAATTAATCTGACTTGATATGTATCTCTGTGAATTGATTAATTCGATCTTATAAAAATCTCTCATTGCCACTAAAATAAATTAAAAAATACTTACAGAGATCTATCCAAACGTTAACATTCTTAAATCTATTTCTTATTGAAAAAAAAAATTCTTACAATACATCACAACTGATATTCAAATATTCGATTCCTTAATTATCTATTAACAAATTAAATCATTGTACAATTACCTCCACTGTCTTTATCTTTCCTTCTCGTGAATTGCCCTCAAAACTATGGTATTGTAGAAGATGACTATGTCACCCAGGCACTAGAGGTTTAATCCTAGTTACAGTTTATTTTGTATAAATATTTTTTTCAAATAGAGCATGCTTCGAAAGGGAATCGACGCGGATGGTGAGTCACCGAGGTACAACCCACGAGGATGGCGACGAAGAGAAGGCGATCGCGTCTTACGAGATCAACACGAGCGTTAATGGGAACACACCGAAAGGTTTTCCGGCGGAGTCCACTCCGACGCTCAAGTCAGGAATCACAGTTATCTCAGGAGGACAACGAGGAAGTAGAATTGTCTTAAGTTCGGAAAGCCTACCCCCTTCTACTTGGATGTCGACGCACTTTATATACCTGAGGGCTTGGTCATACATGTCTCCACGTTCTCCTCCACGTTCCTTAATCGTCAGTTACATGATAACTTTTAGGTAACGGCTACTGCGATCATTAAGGACTTAATTGTCGCGTGTAGTGGACAACAATTATCCAACGACTTTCCTAATTTGGAAAGAGGAGTGACTACTTGAAGTCGGGCTATCTGATGTATTGATCTTCGGGCTCCGCACTCTCGAGTTGATATCGGGGTGTCCTCTCCTGGGATGACCTCGGGCGTCTGTCCTCCCGAAGTGGTCTCGGGATCCTACGGCCCGAAATGACCTCGGGAGTTTGTTATCCCGAGATGGTCTTGGGAGTCTAAGGTGTGGCATGACCTCGGGCGTCTGTCCTCCCGATGTGGTCTCGGGAGCCTAAGGCTGGGCATGACCTCGGGCGTCTGTCCTCCCGAGGTGGTCTCGAGAGCCTAAGGCCTAGCATGACCTCAGGCATCTGTCCTCCCGAGGTGGTCTCTGGAGTCCGACCTCGACGGTTGGATTCGGTGGGCCCTGACACGTAGTTTTCCCGTGCCATGTGTCAACCCTGGGATGCTCAACCCCATCACAAGTCCCCCCTTCAAGTATAATTGAAGGAAGTGTGGCTGATTGATTAGACTAGTGGTGCAACGAAGGGAAGCTACACATCTGTGGGTCCATATATCCATTACTTCACCGTTGGTGGCTTGTCAGGTCCGAGGAATCGAAACATTCGTCCCTTACCCCAAGGCAGTCCTTTGAATTAGTCCAAAAAGGCTCTGCGAATTCCGAGGCACAACAATGATAGATGTCTATCACCCATTAAAAGTGCATGGGGTCTCTTAATGGCGACAAAATATCTCAGCGAATGTAGCCTTGCCACGTGTTCAGATCTTTTCCTCGCGATCTCCTGCTGATACGCGCCGTAGGGTCATACCAAACGACGACCTTAAAGATAGACGATGCCTTGAGATGGATGGTCATCACCGTCCACGTGTCGTGCCCCCATTGCCCGCAGGAGGGCAACTTCTTTTCTATAAAAAGGGGAGGTGAAAACGTTCGTTCGCCTTCTTGCATCGTCGCTTAGTAGAGTTTGTGCACTCCGTCCCGTTTGCTAGAATTCCATCTTGTTAAGGCTTCTTCTTTACTCGTTCCTCTTCTTCCATCCTCTTCTCCTTATCTCCTCAGAAGTCATGGACAAGGAAGGGTAGAAGGACCAAAGTAGGAAGGAGAAACCAGAGAGGGAGGAGGCTTACAACCGGAGTGGGACGAAGCCACTTCCTCTAGGATTAAGTCAGAGACCCTCCGAGCCGCCTGCGAAGCGTACGACATTCTGGCGGAACTGGAGGTAGAAGTCCCTAGCGTAGACCAGTCCCTAGTAGAACCTCCCCTAGGATTTTTCACCTTCTTCCTAGGGCAGGTAGAATTAGGGCTTCATTTTCCCCTTCCACCTTTTTTCATGAGCATCTCCTTAAATTTCGATATCCCTCTTCATCAGATGGCTCCCAACGCCTTCACCCAGATGGCAGGGCATTCATCCTTTTCATATTTTTCAGCATTCCCTTGACCCTCCGCTTTTTTCCATTTCTTTTTCCTCCCATCCTAAGCATCCAGGGGGCCTTTAGTTTCATGGCTCGCCTCAGCCATAGGTTCATAGGGAGTCTTCCTTCCTCCCATAAGGGATGGAAGGAATGTTTTTGTTGGTGCAGGAAGCACCATATCGAACCTGGTTTTGATATTGGCAAAGGATTCAAAGTTAAGTTTACTTGTGATCTAACAATGTTACTCAAGTGTGCAGAGACAAAGTCCTAGCGAAGAAATGCTAGGCACCTGGCGAAGGACTGCCAGTATTCAAGCCCTAGCGAAGGACTGCTAGGCATCTGGCGAAGGACTGCCAGTATCCAAGCCCTAGCGAAGGACTGCTAGGCAACTGGCGAAGGACTGCCAGCATCCATGCCCTAGCGAAGGATTGCTAGGCAACTGGCGAAGGACTGCCAGTATCAAGCCCTAGCGAAGGACTGCTAGGATCCAGGTGAAGGACAGCCTGGGACTGAAGCCCTAGCGAAGGACTGCTAGGCAACTGGCGAAGGACTGCCAGTTTACAAGACCTGACAAAGGACCGTCAGGCAAAAGTCCAACCAAAGGAGTGATTGGCATCAGGTAATTTCTCCCGAGAGGAGTAGGTGAGGACGCGTTCCCCGTCGAGGGAACAGTAGGCGTCGGTTCGACCTAGGGCTCCATTTTGGAGACCAAAGTCAGAACCAAGACAGCTAAGGCTGTATAAATTAATGCTTTATTTTGTTTTCGGACTAACCCTGGATGCAGGACCAAAGGAACGTGTGTCTGCAGCTCAGAGAGCCTCAAATGAGTGAGGCAGCAGCTGAGTAGGGCGCCCTGAGTGTCTAGGGCGCCTCCAAGGTGAACAAGAAACAAGTAAGGCAAAAAGGAGTTCGGCTAACCACTGGCCGGGGCGCCCTCTGCATCCAGGGCGCCCTCAGCAGCCAGGGCGCCCTGAGCGCCCAGGGCGCCCTCAGGTGCCAAGGCGCTTCGCGCCTATGCCAGCAAGGCCGATCAACTCTATCCAGCCGAGAAGACCGCGTCAATGAAGGCGCCCTCAGCGACCAGGGCGCCCCAGAGGTCAAAACTCATCCCTATTTAGGTGGGATAAAGCTTGACCGAGCGAAGTGCGGATCGGCTGACACGTGGCAGGGCGCCCCCGACGTCCAGGGCGCCCTAGGGGTATAAATAGCACCCCTCGACCACAAGCTTGAACAACAACTTCCATACAAAGCTTCCACGCTCTTCTGCTCTCGCGCTTCACCCCGGAATCCTCCCAACTCGAGCCGACGACGTCCTGCTGCTCCGGAAAAAGTCGATCTTCCTCGGACGTCGGTAAAAAGAGCTATTTAAGTTTACTGTACTAAATTCTGTAATAACTTTCTGTAAACTATTTGCGCCTGATATAGAATTGCCCAAAGTAAACGGTCAACGACCGTGGGCCTTGGAGTAGGAGTCGACACAGGCTCCGAACCAAGTAAAAACCACTGTGTCTTTGTGCTGTGTCTCTTATCTTTATTTCCGCTGTGCACTTACTCTTAGTTTTCCGAAAGAAAAACGATTTCCGATATTCACCCCCCTCTATCGGTTTTCACGATCCAACAAGTGGTATCAGAGCGGGGTAGTTCAAACTTAGTGCAACCACCAGTTTGAAAGTTTTTCGAATTTACGAAATTTTTTTTCTTATTTCTTTTCCTTTTTTTTAATCAACACCACTATATCTTTTCCGCCTTTTACTTTAAAAATAAATAATATCTGTAGGTGTATTTAAAAAATTCTTACGCCTTTTTCAATTTTGAATTTTCATATTTTCACCATAAGTCTGATTTGATAAAACGAACAATTTTTGAAAATTTATCATAAATTTTTTATTTTAATATTTTTCTCAAAATTCGTGCTACTTTAATTCGAGCAAAATTTTTTTAACGTTAAATCCTTACTTTTTCATTATTAATCAGAATTGACAAAATCAATATTTTTCAAAAATTTGTCATAACTTATTTTTATTATTTTATTATTATTTCACCTCGAAATTCGTGTAATATTTTTTTTGGCTATTTCTTCCTTCTCCCGCACTACTAATCCAAGACCAAGTCTTGGTACACGTTTGTTGTTTCTTTTTGTGTGCAAGAGGTTATTTTAAATGGCCAACCAAGAGTGGAACAGTGCTCGTCCACCACTATTCTCCGGCGAGAACTTCACGTTTTGGAGATGTCAAATGGAGTCCCTTCTGAAGGCCCACATGGAGTTATGGCAGATCATCCAAACGGGATTCTCGTTTCCCGTAGAAGATGAGTCATCCATCGAGTGGGACAAATTGGATGAACACACCCTCAACCAAATTGACACCGATGCAAGAGCAACTGCAATCCTGCAATGTGGCCTAACCAAGGAGCAACTCGAGCTAGTAGGTCCATGCAGATGTTCTAGAGAAATCTGGGAAAAATTGATTAATCTTCATCAAGAGATCTCAAATAAAGAAGAAGATCAGGTAAATTATCTTGCCCTTTCAGTCCAAACATAAACAGCCGAGTCAGAGTCTGAACCCGAATCCAAAATCGAACCAGAATTAGACGACGAATTGACTGAGACGGTAACCAATTTCGAACTCTTTTCAAAATTAGAATTAAATAATCAAACAGATACTATAATGGTCGAGGAAGGTGTAAATTTTATTACAGGGAAAACTCCTAAAGAACCACCACAGAAGGAGCTTCAACCAGTACCCGAGTCTGACTCAGACACAGAATCAGAAGATGAGCCTAGATCCGAGGCGGCAAGAATCAAGGGGGAGATTCCCAATAAAGAACCAAAAGGTAAAAGTGTAAATTCAAATTTTAATCATGTAATCTGTTACACATGCAGGGAGAGAGGGCACTACCAAAATCAGTGCCCTACTCGTAAGACTCGGTCTACACCACCGACGACAAAGGAATCAGTTCCAAAAGCACGAAAGAACAAAAGTTGCATTCAATGCTTCAAGTGCCAGGAGTTCGGGCATTACAAAAGTGAATGCACAGATAAAAGAGCTACCAAGAATGCCGAACAAACAATCAACAAAGGTAAATTTACAGTATTTGAAAATCCGTTATTTACCTTGAATAATGTGATTGATTCATGTAACTTAATTAAAACAAATTTCAGAAAATTGAAACAAGAAAATGAAACCCTAAAACATAAGGTCAATAAGTTAGAAAATTTAATTCATAATCTTGCTGATTTCGAAAATCCGGAGTATTACTCCAATTGTGACCTTACTTAGACAATTGTTTGTTTTAATTATGTGTTTTATTTTTTTTGCTTAGAATTAGGATTGGGACTAAATCAGTTAATTGAAAATTGAACAACATAGTATTGGGTGGAGGTGAGATGATAGTACGTTAGGGAAGTCAATTTGGCGGAACTAGCCGAAGCTACCGATCCAAGACCCAAACTAGTTAGACCAGAAATTTTTCAAAGAATAATTTTGAAAATGAAATTTCATTAAAAGGCTTTGTCAAGGAAAGGGTGGATGATCCCATAAGGCTACGGCCAAAGAAGGCCTAGTGCCTCGCCAAGACCTGGAAGCCAATTTTTGAAATTCAAATTCAAATTATTTTTTGCTAAATTCGAATCTAACACAAATTTTCAGTTAATTTTAGATTCAAATATCTCTTTTCAAAATAAATTTAAATTGTGTTTAAAAAAAAATTAATTTAACTTTTTAAAATTATTCATGGTCTTTTCAAAATAAATCTTCTACTAAAACCTGTCTCACAAAAACCCTTAAGGTTAACATGCTTGATCATGTAGAACTGGGTGAGACATCTAGGACCTAAATGCATAACTCACTACCCTTTCAAATAAAATATACTTTCAAAAGCTATTCAAAATTGTCTCTATTTGTCAAATTAATTCAGTTTACTGTGCCTACTTTTTCGTCCCTTTATTATTGAATTTCATGATAGACTCATTTTAAATAGAATCTAAGTTTTTTTTTGTTAATCAAACATAGTCAACTGGTTAAAACTTGGGCAACACAGTCAACCTTAGTCAACATAGTCAAACTTGGTCAACACTGAAATCCCTTAAGGAATTTAGATAAAAGTTAGACTGTGTCGGATACAGGGGAGTTTTCTTTTAATATTTTTCAAAAAAAAAAATTAGATTTTTTTTTCAAAAACCTTATGCTCTAAAATTTAGTAACATCTCAAAATAAGGTTTTCAAAAATTTGATTAAAAAACCTTGTATATTACTCTTTAAAGTATTATCATCATGATTTTCGAAAACTGTGCTATCATTTCAAGTCGTGTTTTCAAAAATTATCTTCTTAAAAATTATCATATTTTAAAAGTTATTCTTTTGATTTTGGTAAACTCTAAAGACATAGAGGAAGGTCCACTACTTCATGATCTACAAGGACTCCAAGGAAGTGTCAAATTTAGGGGGAGCCTAAATCGAAAGAAATTAATTCTAACTATGTGTTTAAATTATTAGATAATTCTTATAATTTGAGTCAAACCTTATGACTCAGAGGAAGATCGCTTGTAGTCAACAAGCTTCCTAGGACTGGGTCAAGCTCAGGGGGAGATTAAATTAAAAGAATTATTAAACTGACAAATAATTTTTCAAATTATATGTTTTCATGCACTGTACTTTTTAAATCCTGTTGAAAATATAAATAAATATTCTTTCAAAATAAAAGTACTTATAATTTTGCTTATATTCTTTTTGCTTATACATACTATCATTTTCAAAATTTTGCTTGACTTTAGAATACTTTTGAAAATAATATTAAAACTTTTCAAAAGCACCTATATTTTTCAAAAATGCATAATATTTTTCAAAAGTGCTTATATTTTTCAAAAGTACTACTATTTTTCAAAAGTACTATTACTTTCCAAGGTACTAATGTTTACAAAGTACGAATATTTTTTTTCGATTTCAATAGTGGAATTTAAGCTTTTTTGCTATGCTTTCAAGAATTATACTAAGTGTTTTTTTTAAACTCATAAGCTCTGATACACAAACTTTCTCTTAAAACTTATTTTAAAATATATTTCTTTATTGATATATATATATCCAAGTGGTATCAGAGCAAGAAATAGAGAAAGGAATTTTTTTTCCTTTTCAAAAAGAAAAATTCTAAGTGTGTTAAATTTTTTAAGTACATGTTTTTCCTAAGTAAAATTTTTTCTTAGTAAACAAAATTTGTCTGAGTAAAAACTTTTAAATATTGGCAAATGTTCCTAAGTAAAATTTTTTTGGTGAAAAACTTGTCTAGAAAATTCTTAAAGATTTTGTTGTTTTTACAAAGTATTTCCAAGTATATTCTTCTAAGTGTGCAAATTCTTTTAAAATAAAATTTTCCCAATTCTCAAAGTTGAAATTTTTTTTGGGAAATTTGGATTCAAAATTTTGCCTAAGTAATTTTTTTAAAGTTTTTCACAAAATTTAGGCTTGCTTTTACTATTTTTTTTGAAACACCTTGTCAAAAACTTATTTTTGGTAAAACTCAAACCTCCCTATTAGATACCTTGTTCACCCATGTTTATTTTTGATATATGTCAAAGGGGGAGGAAAGGTCAAAGTTAAGTATTTTATAACACAAGTACTCAGGGTTTTAGGGGGAGTATGAGAATTAAAGTTTTTTTTCAAATCTTAGTTAAGTATTTTATAACACAAGTACTCAGGGTTACTCAGGGTTTTAGGAGGTTTTTTAAATCTTACCTTGTGTTAGTAAATGTTATAAAGTTTTTATTGCTATACTTCATTTTTACATTATGTTCTTAACAATTTTTCTACTTAACTTTGAATTGTGTTGCCATAATCAAAAAGGGGGAGATTGTTGATGCAGGAAGCACCATATCGAACCTGGTTTTGATATTGGCAAAGAATTCAAAGTTAAGTTTACTTGTGATCTAACAATGTTACTCAAGTGTGCAGAGACAAAGTCCTAGCGAAGGAATGCTAGGCACCTGGCGAAGGACTGCCAGTATTCAAGCCCTAGCGAAGGACTGCTAGGCACCTGGCGAAGGACTGCCAGTATCCAAGCCCTAGCGAAGGACTGCTAGGCAACTGGCGAAGGACTGCCAGCATCCATGCCCTAGCGAAGGATTGCTAGGCAACTGGCGAAGGACTGCCAATATCAAGCCCTAGCAAAGGACTGCTAGGCTCCAGGTGAAGGACAGCCTGGGACTGAAGCCCTAGCGAAGGACTGCTAGGCAACTGGCGAAGGACTGCCAGTTTACAAGACCTGACAAAGGACCGTCAGGCAAAAGTCCAACCAAAGGAGCGATTGGCATCAGGTAATTTCTCCCGAGAGGAGTAGGTGAGGACGCGTTCCCCGTCGAGGGAACAGTAGGCGTCGGTTCGACCTAGGGCTCCATTTTGGAGACCAAAGTCAGAACCAAGACAGCTAAGGCTGTATAAATTAATGCTTTATTTTGTTTTCGGACTAACCCTGGATGCAGGACCAAAGGAACGTGTGTCTGCAGCTCAGAGAGCCTCAAAGGAGTGAGGCAGCAGCTGAGTAGGGCGCCCTGAGTGTCTAGGGCGCCTCCAAGGTGAACAAGAAACAAGTAAGGCAAAAAGTGTTGGGAACGAGATAGCTATAGAGGTGGGGGGGTGAATATAGACAATCACTTCCCTTCTAGACTTATCACGATTTCTGCAATTCAAATATCAGTAGCACAGTGGAAAGAGTAGAAAACAGAGTATGCAGAAAAACGAAACGAAAGCAAAACAAACACAACTAGCAAGATCGCTAACAAGGAGGGTTTACAAGGTTCGGGGATAACTTGCCCCTACTCCTTGGCGTGCCCTTGAGGTGGGTGATCCCTTGATCGTCGGCAGATCAAGCCCCGGTTAACACCGGATATGAAGCAACCTCCTTCTCGGTGGAGAAACCTCTCCACAGCGTGTTTCAAACAATGATATATAATGAGCACAATGAAACAACAACAAGAAGGATCTTACTCAAACACTTAGCGAGGACAAAACACAGCAAGCTTCCCTGAGCTCCACCCAGTGGCGATCTCACGCAGACCCCTGTCTGCTTCGTGTCTTCCCACTGTCGGACTCCAAGCTTCTTGTTTTCTCCTTCAAGCGCTCAAGTATGATGATTGCTCCTCAATAGCTTGCTTAGAATGGTTGAAGAACTCAAGAACAGCAAGCTTGTAACACACAGGAACTCAAGAGCACGAAAAGCTTGAAGAACTGATTAACTCGTTACTCTCGCGTTCCTTTTTGTTTCTTCGCCAAGCGACAAGCGATAACATCTCTGTAGCTCCCAGCTTCTCATCTGCCAACGCCAGCCTCTACTGAGCTATCTCTGGACTCACTGAGCTCCCCTCAGTCAAGCTCCAGTCTCAGCTCCAGTCTGCAGCTCGCCGTTGCAACCTGAGATGAGAAAGAGACAAACCTGCTCCAAGGAAAGCACTCTTTGACTTCTCCTTGAGTGTTTGAATCCTCCCCTGTCACCTGAAACTCAATCAGAGCATTAGAGCAGTAAATCAAGCAGCATATCAAATCTCAGGAACATACATCAGCAAATCGGATACGCTCAGACGCTCTGACCACGTCTGACAGTGAAATTTGAATTAAAGTGATCAGTCACCGGACCGATCCAGGGTGTGTGGATCGGTCACCAGACCGATCCACTGCTTCGCTGGGATTCCCAGCTCTTGTAGCTATACACGCCTGATCGGTCACCAGACCGATCAGGGTGAAGCCTGATCGGTCACCAGACCGATCAGAATGGATCCTGATCGGTCACCCAGATCGATCAGGCAAGATGAACAGTTACTTTTTAATCAAATCCAAGATCCCTGATCGGTCCCCGGACCGATCCAAGACTTTGATCAGCAAGGGAACTCACTCACCGTTTGCTCCCTGATCGGTCACCAGACCGATCAGGAGCAAGACAGCAAGGAAGCAGCCTGCTCCCTGATCGGTCACCAGTCCGATCAGGAGCCACACAGTAGATTCCCAATCTCACTGTGCACTCCCTGATCGGTCACCAGTCCGATCAGACATAGCTGGATCGGTCACCAGACCGATCCACTAAGGAGCAGCGTGCCAATGTCCCTGATCGGTCACCAGACCGATCCAGGCAAGCCCAAATGCACTCTAAGTCACGAGAACAAGCCTCCAACCCTTCTCTGACTCGTGCCATGCCCAGCTTCACTCACTGGGACTTCAACCTAGCCCTCCAAGCTAGGACCTGGCTTCACTCACCAGGGTTTCGGTCACCCGGCTTCACTCACCGGGATTTCAACCTAGCTTCACTCACTAGGATTTCAACCTAGCTTCACTCACTAGGACCCGACTTCACTCACCGGGATTTCAACCTAGCTTCACTCACTAGGATTTCAATCACCTGGCTTCACTCATCAGGACCCGGCTTCACTCACCAGGATTTCCACCACCTGGCTTCACTCACCAGGACCCGGCTTCACTCACCGGGATTTCCACCACCTGGCTTCACTCACCAGGACCCGGCTTCACTCACCGGGATTTCATCCAACCTAGCCCTCCAGACTAGGACTTTTCACCTAACCCTCCAAGTTAGGACTTTTTCCATGCCAGCGTGCGATCTCCCAGATCCACCTGGACTTAACCCGAATTTCATTCAACCAAACTTAAATCATTGTCAAACACCAAAACAACAACCGGGCCAGACTGCATCAACAATCTCCCCCTTTTTGTTGTTTGACAACCCGATTTAAGGTTAGGTAATAATCAATTGAAGTCCGTTCAATTCTCATAAGGGAATCATGATCCTCCCCCTATAATATCCCTGAACTTAATCAACCATTTTCTCCCCCTTTGTCAAACATCGAAAAGGGTATGGTTATTAAGTTTGAACATACAAACTCCCCCTCAACCAAGGGTCTTCCCCCAAACCCAAAATAATCAAAGGTAAATTTTGAATTTCACATGAAAACATATACAGAATAATATCATGGTCAAACATGTATATGTTTCATATGACAAGTAAGGAATGCATTTGTATCTGATATATAGTCCTGATTGGTCTCCGTGACCAACTAGGTCTGTTGATTACGTGATACAGAAGGATATCTGATTAGTCTGGGGTGCGATCAGATTTCAGAAAAATTTCAGAAACTCTGATACGTTCCTGATCAGACTGCATTAACAATTTGCATTCCATAACCGGGGAGTAGACTCTATTAATATTCGATATTTCAGAAACAATTCCGAAATACAACATTAACAACACGAGTCATGACTCAACAAACCCTTTCTTATGAATTTGAATATTCCAATATAGGTTTGTATCAAATCATAATTTAGTACAGGTTTATATCACTTGAACAAATTTGTGCTCCCTTAGTACCAGGTTTGTACTAATGGATGATCAAATATGTTTCAATTGTAATCGGTTTGTATCAGATTTGTGTGTTGTATGCTCATTAAACTAATACAATTCGACAAGAAGATATTTGTTTGAGGAGGTTTTGGATCAATTTGGATCGATCTGGGAGTTCCTTGATCAGAGTTGGTCTGATCGGTCACCAGACCGATCAGAAGCACCCCTGATCAGTCGGTGGACTGATCAGGGATGATACAGAATGGTTTCTGAAACTGATCAGTTTCAGAATCAAGTTCGTTTCAATTCTTAATCACTCTAATCCCTAATACAATCAGATTTACTCCCTAAATGAGTTCCATTAACCATAAATCAGTTAATCAAAACAAGCAATCTAATTTTGGGTCTCTTAACTAAGCTTCATTTCATATCAAGGATTAAGAACTTCCATGGATTAATATACCATCACTAGGTTGACTGATCAATTATATTCTAAGCATGTTCTTGGCATGATCTTGAGTTTTTAAAACAGATTTATGTCAAATCATGATAAGTATGCTCTAAGCATGAACTTGAATGTCAAAACATGTTTGTATCAAAATTCCAAGACAGGTATGCATACCATCATTTGAACAGGAGGTTTATAGTCATTGATAGCATGGATGCATATTGCTCAACATCAATACATGAATGAAATCTATGTGTGCCAAGGCATGATCGGAATGTTTTTAGCATGATCATTTTTATTCCAAACAAATTTGATAATTCAATCTACACCTAAGTATTGATGTCTCGATAATCCAAATAATATTGGGCATATGAAAAATGTCAAGTTTGATGAGAAAACAACTAAGTCATAGAAGTTAAGTATTGAGTCTTGAATCATCACAAACTATGAGTTCATACTTGTTTCCTAACATGTCTTCATGTTGTGTAACACATATGGTAAACTCATGGGATACTAGAACAAGTTCATAAACACCTTAAGCTTGAGTTATGGCATATCATTAATCATCATTTGCAGCAAACATAAATTGCTATAGAAAAACCAATTATCCTAAGCAATTCATGGCAAGAGCAAGTTATGTGTGAATCTAAACACTCCATGCAATATATAAAAATAATTTCCAAAGCTTGTTGACTTATTTTGAAACTAGTATAACCTTAGCCTTGGGTTCGGAGCACCACTTATCAACAACCTATGTTAATAGATGCTCCCCCTCAATTAATGCTTATACAATTCTAAATATTGAGGTTTTAGGTACCCAAATTTTGGGACCTAAGGCATCTACAATGAAAGACTTAGGCACCCATGCCTTAGTCAATTTCTTTTTGACTTTTTGAACCCTAGAATCATTTGATGATCTAAATTGGGTTCTTGACATTAATGATACAAAGGTTGGTTCCTTAGGTCGATAACCTATACCGGCCTTGTTGTAAACCACCCTTTGGGAGTTTAATATAATGTCTAGGGTTTTGGAACTTGTTGAAAATTTCTCAAGAATATTCTTGAGGTTTTCAATTTCACCCTTCAAGCCCATATTTTCATCCTCAAGATTTTTAACATGCAAATTATCAAGATCCTCATCCTTAGAGGATTTCTCATGAAAATCATTAATATCCTCCACCCTAGAGGATTTCAACTCTTCTACTTCCAATTTCAACAATTTAACTTTGTTCTTGGATTTTTTAAGCAACCTAGCTAGACATGCAATGGTTCTATAACACTTATCTAGCTCGGGAGAAATTACCTCTTCATCATCCGAAGATGATGAAGGCGCGGTTGAGGAGCTTGATTCGTCTCCACTTTCCTCTTCGTTTGAATCCTCTATGGCCATGAGGGCACGGTGGTGAGTGTACTTCTCCTCCCTCTCTTCTTCGGATGAACTGGAGGATGATTCATCCCATGTAGCCCTCAAGGCCTTCCTTTTCTTCTTTGATTTATCCTTCTTCTTCTTTAACTTCGGACATTCATCCTTGTAATGCCCTTTCTTGCTACACTCATAACAAGTAACATTAGACTTATCAAATTTAACTTCACTCGGGTTACCTTTACCCTTGAGGCGTCGACTCTTCCTCATCATTCTTCTAACAAAGTTGGCCATCTCGGAGGAAGAAGACCAACTGCCCTCCTCCTCGGACTCGGATGAGGATGAAGATGAAAAGACTTCCTTCTTCTTCCCCTTCTTCTTCTTCTTCTTGTCACCTGCCACTAAAGCAATACCTTTCTCTTTTGAACTTTTGTTAGAGATCTCATGTAATTCCATTTCACAAAATAGATCCTCTAACTTAACAAAAGATAAATCCTTGGAAACCTTGTAAGCATCCACCATGGATGACCACAAGGCGTTCCTAGGAAAAGCTTTAAGGACATACCTTATAAGATCTCGGTTCTCAACCTTCTCATTGATAGAGTGTAGACCATTTAGGATCTCCTTGAATCGTCCATGGAGTATACTTACAGTTTCATTCTCTTCCATGGACAGATTTTGGAGTTGGGTGAGAAGGAGGTCCTTCTTGGCAGTCCGGGTGTCTCGAGTGCCTTCATGGAGCTCAATGATCTTGCTCCATAGGTCTTTAGCACTTGTGAAGGGACCAACCTTGATTATTTGGTCCTTGGTCAACCCGCATTGCAAAGTTACCACCGCTTTCGAATCGGCTTCACCTTTCCGGATTTGATCTGCCGACCAACTTGAGAAGTTCATCTCTTTTCCCTCAGCATCTCTAGGAGTTGAAAAACCTTCCTTGACAGCAAACCACATGCTGAGGTTGGTTTTGAGGTAAAACTCCATCTTCGACCTCCAATATGAAAAATCAGTGCCGTCGAAGAGTGGAGGTCGGTTGGTGCTAAACCCTTCTCTTCCCATGGCCATCTTTGTTAGCTCTCGGATGTTAAGCCGTTGAAGTAGAGCCCCAAGCTCTGATACCACTTGTTGGGAACGAGATGGCTATAGAGGGGGGGTGAATATAGACAATCACTTCCCTTCTAGACTTATCACGATTTCTGCAACTCAAATATCAGTAGCACAGCGGAAAGAGTAGAAAACAGAGTATGCAGAAAAACGAAACGAAAGCAAAACAAACACAACTAACAAAATCGCTAACAAGGAGGGTTTACAAGGTTCGGGGATAACTTGCCCCTACTCCTTGGCGTGCCCTTGAGGTGGGCGATCCCTTGATCGTCGGTAGATCAAGCCCCGGTTAACACCGGATATGAAGCAACCTCCTTCTCGGTGGAGAAACCTCTCCACAGCGTGTTTCAAACAATGATATATAATGAGCACAATGAAACAACAACAAGAAGGATCTTACTCAAATACTTAGCAAGGACAAAACACAGCAAGCTTCCCTGAGCTCCACCCAGTGGCGATCTCACGCAGACCCCTGTCTGCTTCATGTCTTCCCACTGTCGGACTCCAAGCTTCTTGTTTTCTCCTTCAAGCGCTCAAGTATGATGATTGCTCCTCAATAGCTTGCTTAGAATGGTTGAAGAACTCAAGAACAGCAAGCTTGTAACACACAGGAACTCAAGAGCACGAAAAGCTTGAAGAACTGATTAACTCGTTACTCTCGCGTTCCTTTTTGTTTCTCCGCCAAGCGACAAGTGACAACATCTCTGTAGCTCCCAGCTACTCATCTGCCAACGCCAGCCTCTACTGAGCTATCTCTGGACTCACTGAGCTCCCCTCAGTCAAGCTCCAGTCTCAGCTCCAGTCTGCAGCTCGCCGTTGCAACCTGAGATGAGAAAGAGACAAACCTGCTCCAAGGAAAGCACTCTTTGACTTCTCCTTGAGTGTTTGAATCCTCCCCTGTCACCTGAAACTCAATTAGAGCATTAGAGCAGTAAATTAAGCAGCATATCAAATCTCAGGAACATACATCAGCAAATCGGATACGCTCAGACGCTCTGACCACGTCTGACAGTGAAATTTGAATTAAAGTGATCGGTCACCGGACCGATCCAGGGTGTGTGGATCGGTCACCAGACCGATCCACTGCTTCGCTGGGATTCCCAGCTCTTGTAGCTATACACGCCTGATCGGTCACCAGACCGATCAGGGTGAAGCCTGATCGGTCACCAGACCGATCAGAATGGATCCTGATCGGTCACCCAGATCGATCAGGCAAGATGAACAGTTACTTTTTAATCAAATCCAAGATCCCTGATCGGTCCCCGGACCGATCCAAGACTTTGATCAGCAAGGGAACTCACTCACCGTTTGCTCCCTGATCGGTCACCAGACCGATCAGGAGCAAGACAGCAAGGAAGCAGCCTGCTCCCTGATCGGTCACCAGTCCGATCAGGAGCCACACAGTAGATTCCCAATCTCACTGTGCACTCCCTGATCGGTCACCAGTCCGATCAGACATAGCTGGATCGGTCACCAGACCGATCCACTAAGGAGCAGCGTGCCAATGTCCCTGATCGGTCACCAGACCGATCCAGGCAAGCCCAAATGCACTCTAAGTCACGAGAACAAGCCTCCAACCCTTCTCTGACTCGTGCCATGCCCAGCTTCACTCACTGGGACTTCAACCTAGCCCTCCAAGCTAGGACCTGGCTTCACTCACCAGGGTTTCGGTCACCCGGCTTCACTCACCGGGATTTCAACCTAGCTTCACTCACTAGGATTTCAACCTAGCTTCACTCACTAGGACCCGGCTTCACTCACCGGGATTTCAACCTAGCTTCACTCACTAGGATTTCAATCACCTGGCTTCACTCATCAGGACCCGGCTTCACTCACCAGGATTTCCACCACCTGGCTTCACTCACCAGGACCCGGCTTCACTCACCGGGATTTCCACCACCTGGCTTCACTCACCAGGACCCGGCTTCACTCACCGGGATTTCATCCAACCTAGCCTTCCAGACTAGGACTTTTCACCTAACCCTCCAAGTTAGGACTTTTTCCATGCCAGCGTGCGATCTCCCAGATCCACTTGGACTTAACCCGAATTTCATTCAACCAAACTTAAATCATTGTCAAACACCAAAACAACAACCGGGCCAGACTGCATCAACAAAAAGGGGTTCGGCTAACCACTGGCCGGGGCGCCCTCTGCATCCAGGGCGCCCTCAGCAGCCAGGGCGCCCTGAGCGCCCAGGGCGCCCTCAGGTGCCAAGGCGCTTCGCGCCTATGCTAGCAAGGCCGATCAACTCTATCCAGCCGAGAAGACCGCGTCAATGAAGGCGCCCTCAGCGACCAGGGTGCCCCAGAGGTCAAAACTCATCCCTATTTAGGTGGGATAAAGCTTGACCGAGCGAAGTGCGGATCGGCTGACACGTGGCAGGGCGCCCCCGACGTCCAGGGCGCCCTAGGGGCTATAAATAGCACCCCTCAACCACAAGCTTGAACAACAACTTCCATACAAAGCTTCCACGCTCTTCTGCTCTCGCGCTTCACCCCAGAATCCTCCCAACTCGAGCCGACGACGTCCTGCTGCTCCGAAAAAAGTCGATCTTCCTCGGACGTCGGTAAAAAGAGCTATTTAAGTTTACTGTACTAAATTCTGTAATAACTTTCTGTAAACTATTTGCGCCTGATATAGAATTGCCCAAAGTAAACGGTCAACGACCGTGGGCCTTGGAGTAGGAGTCGACACAGGCTCCGAACCAAGTAAAAACCACTGTGTCTTTGTGCTGTGTCTCTTATCTTTATTTCCGCTGTGCACTTACTCTTAGTTTTCCGAAAGAAAAATGATTTTCGATATTCACCCCCCCCCCCTCTATCGGTTTTCACGATCCAACAGTTTTTTCATCATTTAACATCCTCAGCGCCCCTTCAGCCCCATTCGCTAGAGGGAAAGTCTACCACCCGTCCCGGAGCTAGGCGACTTCTAGCAGGATCCGGGTGATCAGCGGGCTAGGAGCATCTTGGCCGGCATGGAGTTTAGAGGCCCCGACCTGGTGCAGAGTGACGAACTCATGTACCGAGCGGGACTTAGCTCTAAAGCCACCAACATAAGTCACAACCTCAATAAGCTTATATTTTTATAGATGCTTGTTAATTTTAATTGATATTTTGTTGCTTTTGTATTGTAGAGGACGTCATGCTGTCCCGGGCGATGAATCGACTCCTCAAATGGGAGTAGGCCAATAAACAAGCCCTGACACCTCCTCCGACTCCCACCGCCTTGGTGGCCGACTCGGCTGAAGCTTCGGAGGGGGCAACGGAGCAGCCCGACGACCAAGGGATGCCGGAGCAGCCCGATGCCCAAGGAGCAACTGAGCGGCCCAAGGACCAAGGGATGTCGGAGCTGCCAGATGACCAAGGAGCCGACCCCTCCTCCGCGCTCATCGAGACCGGTGGGGATGAGGAAGAGCCGGCGTCTCAGGCTGGTCCATCGACGACTGAAGAAGCCGGGAAGACGATGCAGAAATGACTCGCTAAGCGGTCGGCTATTCGGAGGAGGTTATGGAACTTTACACCTCCCGAGCTCCCAACGATCGCCGAGGGGGTGGAGGAGGACACACTGCCTCTCTCCAAGCACTTCAAACAGACAACCCCTCCAGCTGCAGAGCATCAGACCGCCATCACCGCCCCGTCCAATCCCTCGGATGCCCTAAAAGGAAAACAGGTCGTGACAGTAGAGCCCCAGTTGACGAGTGCGCGCCTATGCCGGAGGGTCCAAGCGGTGGAGGAGGCAGCTTCTAGGAGGCCTCAACCGGTGCAGCTGATGGAGGTCTCCGCCGAGGGTCGTGCTTCCGTGGGGGCGTCTAGGTCTGAGGAGGACATCCCTGTTAGGATGTATACTAAAAGCCTAGCTTTTGTATGAACATCTACATTTTCAAATGAGAATCACATGATCATTGTTTGCATATTTATATTGGTTATTTATGTCCATATTGTCTAATACTCTACATTGTAGATAACATGGTGTGTGATGTCGCACGGAAGATCATGTTGTCAGCCCCTTGTATAGTATAAGTAGAGGCTCACAACCTAGATGGTTTTGGACAAATCATTGGCATGCTTGTAGTATAATTTGGTATTGGTTTATCTTGACCATAAAATTACACTAGTACACTTTGTGTGTATTAAGCAGGACCAAAATAGAGATGATTCAATTTATACTGACTATATAATTGAATCAGACCTCAGTTATTATGGAGTACATGCTTTTAATCCCGATATAATAATGGATACATGTACTTAATATTTATTTCTTTGATTTACCAATGGGCGAGATTTATTTGTTAAATCAATAGGCCTAGTAAGTTGGGAAATAATATTATTTTCATGGTGTGTCGTTGATTATAGAAGGAAACCATGTCTTGGTGAGTCAGGTTGATGATGTCCCCTTGAGGAGCTCATAAAGCTCATCATGTTAAATCCTACAGGTGGACTTGGTCCGACATGATGATAAGGATGAGTGGTACTACTCAAGGAGTTAGATGTTAATTAACTAAATTGTCAGTAATTTAATTAATTAATGGGCATTCGATATCTTAAACACGAGGAGTTTTTGTACTCATAATAGGTGGAACCCATATTTAAATATGGGGGTTGGTAAGGTAGATCAATGGTGATCCTTTAGTGGAATGAATCATCATTAATGGATCGAACTTTGATCCATTGAGTGGCCAAGACCCAACTCCTCCTCATGGTCCTATTGTAGCCTATAAATACCTCATGTGTCATGAGACCAAGACATCCAATTAGTCATAAGCCAAAACCTAATTCTCCCCTCACCTCTCTCTCTCCTAGGGTTTGTGGGCGCCGGCGGTATTGTGGAGGAGGGTGGTCG
This sequence comes from Boesenbergia rotunda, assembly GCA_024364735.1. NCBI lineage: Eukaryota > Viridiplantae > Streptophyta > Magnoliopsida > Zingiberales > Zingiberaceae > Boesenbergia > Boesenbergia rotunda. Next base: position 33,135 of record JAGFNQ010010175.1, read on the forward strand.
GTTGGAAGCAAGGGAAGGGAGAAGTTGTTTGCTTCTCTTCTTCTTCTATTCTTCACCCTCTCTTGCTCTCCACCAGTGATGGTGATCAGCGCCGGAAGCAAACAAAGGAAGGCTTTGGTCCGGCGGTGCAACTCCAAGGTGAGCGGCGCCGACGCAAATAGAGGAGGAAGAAGAAGGAGCTTTCAGCTGTGGTATTGGGAGGAAGAAGAGCTCTTTCTCTTCTTCTTCATCTTCTTCTTCACTTCTTGGTGCCGGCGCAAGGAAAAGGAGGGACTTCTTCCTCTCCTTTTGGCCGGCGACAACCAACCAACCCTCTAGAGTTTCGACGCAAGGAAGAAGAAGGAGAAGGAGGCTTTGCTTTGGTCTTGGTGACTTCGGTTCTTGGAAGATCGTCGCCCACTCAACGTCCAAGAAGAGGTTGGGTCACACAATAGAAGATCACGAGATAAACGAGAGGTATATCTTCTTGTTTGGTTCCTTTGATCTTGTTTTATTATCATATGGTTATATTTCATGTTGATAATTATTGTATGTTATTTTATGTCATGGACCCTGATGATAAACACAAAAACTGGTGATCCACTCATCGTCTATTCCGCGGCTAATCAGTTGGACGAGTTTGATTGCTAGAATAATATGTTTGTTCAAGCGGTCGCTCGAATCAGTTAGCACGATGATGAGTCGGTTGTTTGGGAAATTGTTCTCCATTCGGATTGAAAATTTTTAATCCGGGGACATGGAGAGGTTTTCCATGTGTGACCAGGAATCCAATAGTCCCGGGCCCCTCTACGGTGCCCCCCGAGGCCCCTGCCATCCAGCTCATCCCCCCGCTCCAATGACACACTCTCTTCAAGGAACTGGGATGACGCGCCGAGGAGCCGGGGCGACTCGAGCGGGAGGACCTTAAGTGCCTTGGCTGGGCCCCTAGCCAACCTGCATGAGTTCCTCCTGAAAGTAAAGGTATCTATTTTTTCTATTATCCTTGCTTATGTCCTCTGACCTCCGTTATTCCTTGTGGCAGGCTGCCTACGATTGCCTCGTTGTGGGCCACCAGTTGTACTCTAGGAGGGAGACCAAAGCCTTGATCCACAAAGTAGTTGAATCAGAGGCAGAGGTCTATCATGCCCACAGGGGAGGCCTCATGCAGGCGGAGGTCAGCAAGGCCCTTAGGGCTATGGTGGAGTACTACGTGGACTCTCTGTTGGCCTAGGAATCTACCCTACATAGCTCTCGCCACCGGGAGCGCCTGTTGTTAGAGAGGGTCATTGCCCTCTCAGATGACTTGCACGGTTTGGTCCAAGAGCAAGGGCAGCTCCAAGCCAGGGAAAGGAAACTGTCCGGGGACGTCTAGCTCCTAGAGTCCTCGACGAAGGTCCTAAATGGTTGGATACGAGAACAGGCGCACCAGCTAACCAAGAAGGAATCTGTGATAGAGGCGGCGACTAGTCACATATCCGACCTACAGGAGGACGTCGCCCGGGCCCATTCAGAGATTTTGGCCACCTTCGAGAGGCTCAAGAAAGCCCTAGAAGATCGAGATTAGGTGTCTTCTGAGGTGGCCCGATTGAAGGTTGCTAAGGAAGAAGTCGTAGCTAAACTACAACGATACAAGGCTGATGTGGCATCTCGACCGACAGAGGTCGAGGCAGAGCTCTAGGCCAGGTTTTTACAATCCAATGAATTCAGCGACATTCTGGCTGGACATGTCCTAAAGCGCCTGAAATAGGGCTTTAACGGTGTCATCCAGCAGCTCCAGAAGGCCCAGTTGCTGAAGTCGGACGTAGATCTGAGCTTTATGAGCGTTGGCCAGGTTTGGGATGAGCTCCCCACTAAGGATAAAGAACTATAGGAGCTCTTCCCAAGCCTGCGCTAACTTCTTATATGTAGATATATTCTCCTTGTACCTCCTTTTCCCTTTTCCTTTCTTTTTCTGATGTACTCCAAATGTAACCCTCCAGCTTGAATGAAACATTTTTGCATAATTTGTCTTGAGTACTCTGAGGATGTCCTCCTCTGTGCATATGTCTTTTGTCTCCTTTTCTTTTATTCATTGGTATTTTGTAAAAATATACTCGAAATTGAATGACATGCTTCTGCCTTCCGAGCTTGTGTCATGTTACCTCCAGCGAAGGGCCGAGCTACCACAGCTAGAAGGAGGTGACATCTAACTCATCGACCACGAGGAGCGGGCGAGGCTAAGGAAGCGTCCCCCCAATGGAGGAGAGCTCGGGCGAAGGAGCGGTATAGCCCCCAGCTTCCTCAGCTGAGCTTAATAATCATACTGCCGATATGTACTTATCTTTTGTATTTCCTTCGGATGTGATCCTCAATGTACTCTTTATTCATAAATAAAAGGAAACTTGTCGCCTATGTGTTGTGTGTTCCTTGGCAATAATTCCATTTCACGTATGTTTTCAATGTCTGAAAATTGTCGAATACAACCTTCATAAATAAATAAGTTGTATTGTTCATCTATATCTCGTTGCTCATCTGCTGGCTTCCTCCCCTATATATACATAGATGATATCTAATACCGGGAGAGAGACGAGAATTTAGTGTGTTGCATATCATCGGCGCAGGCAAGGACAGGACTCGGCCTGCTCAATAACTTGCCAATGCTGCTTTGTTCTGAATGCCGGCAGCCCTTCTTCAGGGTCATGCCTAAGGCTAGTAACTTCTGGTCGGGTATCATCGTCCACACGACTAGGCCCACTCATCTCGGGCATCCGTAGCACCACGAGATAGTATGAGGTTATGCTCCTCCTGGTCCGGCATCCGCAATACCATGACCAGACCTACTCATCTTGGCCATCCGCAGCACCACGAGATGGTAGGAGGTTCTGCTCCTCCTGGTCGGGCATCCGTAGCACCGCGACCAAACCTACTCATCTCGGGCATCTGTAGCACCACGAGATGGTAGGAGGTTATGCTCCTCCTGGTTGGGTATCCGCAACACCGCGACCAGACCTACTTATCTCAGGCATCGGCAGCACCAGGAGATGGTAGGAGGTTATGCTCCTCCTGGTCAAGCATCCGCAGCACCACTACCAGGCCTACTCATCTCAGGCATCCGCAGCACCACGAGATGGTAGGAGGTTATGCTCCTCCTAGTCTGGCATCTGCAGCACCACGACCAGACCTACTCATCTTGGGCATCTGTAATACCATGAGATGGTAGGAGGCAATGCTATCCTGGTCGGGCATCCACAACACCACGACCACGCCTACTCAGCTCAGGCATCCGCAGCACCACGAGATGGTAGGAGGTTAAGCTCCTCCTGGTCGAGCATCCACAGCACCACGACCAGACATACTCATCTCAGGCATCCACATCACCATGAGATGGTAGGAGGTTATGCTCCTCCTGGTCGGGCATCCGCAGCACTACGACCAGGCCTACTCATCTTGGGCATCCGCAGCACCACGAGATGGTAAGAGACTATGCTTCTCCTAGTCGAGCATCCGCAGCATCACGACCAGGCCTACTCATCTCGGGCATCCACAACACCACGAGATAGTAGGAGACAATGCTCCTCCTGGTCGGGCATTCACAGCACCGCAATCAGACCTACTCATCTCGGGCATCCGCAGCACCACGAGATGGTAGGATTTTACGCAATGGCGTCAGGTCTTCTTGGTGAGACGTCTTGTTTATTTCATGATTGAAACTACAAGGCAATAGAAATATATAAACAAGTACATACTGTATCTCACAAGTCTCACCGAGTGCGATATGGCTGGAGATAATTGGCATGTCATGGACTCTCCAGCTTCTTGCCCTTGTCGTCTTGTAGATAGTAGCTACCTCCGGCGAGCTTTTTGGCGATGATGTAAGGTCCGCTCCACTGCGGCTCAAGCTTTCCCGGATCACCAACCGGCTTGATTCTCTTCCAGACCTTATCTCCGACTTGAAAAGTTTGGGAAATTACTCGGATTGTACGCTTACCGCATACGCTGCCTATATGCCACAAGCTGGGTAGCTACTTTGTCTCGTACCTCCGACACCAGGTCTAGGTCAATCAGCCGTTCTTGATCATTATCTTTTTTTGTAGTGCTGCCGTCAGACGGACTCCTCACCAACTTCCACTAGAATTACTACCTCCACTCCATATACCAGATTGAAGGGACTCTAGCCTGTTTCTTCTCTTGGAGTGGTGCGATAGGACCATAGAATGCTAGGGAGTTCATCGACCCAGCTACCTCCGACGTAGTCCAGCTTTATCTTGAGCCCCTTGATGATCTCCCGGTTGACGACTTCTGCTAGGCCATTGCCTTGGGGGTATGCGAAGTGAAGGCTTGATGAATTCCTATCCCTTCATGCCATTCTTTGAGTTTGCGCCCTGCAAACTGTCTGTCATTATCCGACACCAACTTGTGAGGGATGTCGTACCTACAGACGAGGTCCCTCCACAGGATCTTCATCATTGCGGCCTTTGTGATGTGCGCGAGAGGCTCAGCTTCTACCCATTTGGAGAAGTAGTCAACCAACACCAACAAGAACTTCTTCTGTTGGGGCCCGATTGGAAAGGGACCCACAATGTCCATTCCCCACTGATTGAATGGGCAGGAAACTGTAGAGGCTTGAAGTAGTTCCATGGGGTGATGGGTGATATGCTTATGCTTTTGACAGACCTCACATCCAGCAACGAACTTGAGGGCATCTGCTTGCAGCGTTGGCTAAAAGTATCCAGCCAGGATGATCTTCCTGGCTAGGGATCTTCCCCCAATGTGGCTCCTAAAAATCCCTTCGTGGACTTCTCGCACGATGTAGTCAGCTTCCTCTAGGCCGACACACATGAGTAATGGCCTGGCGAAGGCTCTTTTGTATTGTTGCTCCCCGACCAACGTAAACCTAGAAACTCGACGGCGAAAGAGGTGAACGTCTTTATCACCTACCGACATTGCTTTATTGCGTAGGAATTCCACGTAAGACATCCTCCAATCAAGTAACCAGTGACAACAACCTCTTCCTTGATCTGAGCCACTGATCCCTCTGTAGCACTGGGCTCGTCCAGCGTCTACGAGGTAATGGAGCTAGCCAACTAGGTTAGCTCATCCGCCATAACATTGTCGGCTCTGGAGATCTTCTGCAGAACAACCTCTGTGAAAGAGGATTTCTGTTGCTCATAGATGGCCATATACCTCTGCAGACGCTCATTCTTTATGTCAAATTCACCCTTTATCTGTTGGGCGATGAGCTGAGAGTCTGAGTGCAGGATGACCCGAGCAGCTCCCACTCACTTGGCTGCTTGTAACCCCGCTAGAATCGCCTCGTACTCGGCTTCGTTGTTGGTGGTTCGAAAGTGGAGGCGGATGGATAAATGCAATGTATCTCCCCTGGGGGAAATTCTTAGCACTCCGACTCCGCTATGTTTGGTATTGGAGGAACCATCGATGTAGGCCTTCTATACTCCATCAGCTTCGGGCTCCAGAACAGCTTCGAGCATGAAATCATCAAGAGCTTGAGCCTTGATGGCAGTGCAGGGATGGTACTCAATCCCATAATTGCTCAATTCTTCCGTCCACTTGATCAGCCAACCCGAAGCTTCCGGAGTGGTGAGGGCACACCCAAGCAGGTTGTTGGTGAGTACCACGATGGGATGTGCCAAGAAGTATGGCCTGAGCCTTCGGGCCATATGCACTAGAGCATAGGCCAACTTCTCCATGGTAGTATACCGCGTCTCTGCATCCTTCAGGAGATGTCCGAAGCAGTAGACTGGGTACTGAATAGTGCCTTCTTCCCAAATGAGCGCAGAGCCCACTGCTTGTTAAGCCGTGGACAGGTAGACGAATAATGTTTTCCCTCGAATGACTTATAAAGGATGGGAAGTTCGGCGAGGTATGCTTTCAACTCTGTGAAAGCTTTCTCACACTGGTCGTCTCATTCGAACTTGACTATCTTCCTCAGAATCTTGAAAAATGGCAGAGTCCTATCAGCAAACTTGGAGATGAACCTGGACAGGGCTGTAATTTTTCCATTCAGTCGCTGTACATCCTTGAAGTTGCGAGGAGATGACATGTCGAGGTTGACTTTCAATTTTTCTGAATTAACTTCAATCCCCTTTTCTGTCACCATGTACCCAAGGAACTGGCCACTCTTCACCCCGAACAAATACTTAGCAGGGTTCAACTTCAGCTTGTTGACTCTCAAGGTGGCGAATATCTCTTCCAGGCGAACGTCTCTTCCAGGTCAGTTATCATGTCTTTCGCCTTGTCTGTCTTGACTAGGATGTTATCCACCTATACTTCAATATTCCTCCCTATCCGGTGTCGGAAGACTTTATCCATCATCTGTTGGTAGGTTGCCCCTGCGTTGCGCAACCCAAACGGCATGACGTTGTAGTAGTAGGTCTCATCTGCCGTCACGAAACTAACCTTTTCTTGGTCTTCCTGAGCGAGAGGAACTTGGTGGTATCCTTGGTAAGCATCCAACATCGAAATAAAATCACAGCCAGAGGTAGAATCCATTAGCCGATCAATCCGAGGCAAGGGGTAGTAGTCTTTAGGGTAGACTTTATTTAAATATCTAAAATCAATACAGACCCGCCATTTACCCGTGGGCGTAGGGACAAGTACTACATTAGCCAACCAATCGGGAACTGAACTTCTCTTATGTGTCCGGTCTTGAGCAACTTGGCGATTTCTTCTCTGATGATCTTGTCTTACTTAGGGGTGAAATCTCTCCGCCTTTGCTTCACTGGATGGGTTCCCGGGGTTATATGTAGGCGGTGTTTGGCCAAGGCAGGGGGGACTCCTTTGATTTCTTCGATAGATCACATGAACACGTCCCGATGGTCTTTCAGGCAACTGATAAGACGACTTTTAAGCTCTGGGGAGAGGTCGACCACTATCCTTGTGATTCCTCCTGTTTGTTGAGGATGAATCTGGACCTCTTCGCTTTCAACCTCCTTGCGTTCTTCTTTGGGTCCTTCTTCATCGTGAGGGTTGACGAGGTCGATTTGTAGTGCCTCATGCGTCCTGGGGTTCTTGCAGGCTTCCGACCTAACCTCCCCACTGTAGCACCTCCGGGAGGCTAGATGGCCCCCCTTGACCTCGACCACTTGCTCTCCCCCCAGGAATTTGATTTTCTGGTGGTAGACTGAGACCACCGCCTGGAATAAGCTGAGCATTGGACGCCCCAGGATGGAGTTTTAGGACGATGGAGCATCCATGACCATGAAGGGAGTCCTCCTCGTTCTCTCCAGCGTGTCGTTGCCCAACGACAGAGATAGGGAGATCTGCCATATCGACTGCACTTGATATCCAGTGAAGCTGAAGAGAGGGGTGGAGACCGGATGCAGTTCACCTTCATCGATTTGCATCTGGTCTAGAGTCACCTTATACAGGATATTCACTGAACTACATGTATTTACAAAGACGCGCTTAATCTTGTAGTTAGCAATACGTGTGAGGATTACCAGCGCATCTTCGTGGGGAGCTTCCACGTCCTCCAGATCATCGGGGCCGAACGAAATGATCGGGCCCTAGCGCTACTGGTTCCTATGGCATAGTTCTCCAGCCGATGGCTATGGGCCTTCCTCGCCCGATCAGAATTTCCCCCGGTAGGTCCTCTGGAGATTACTCTTACATGACCTGATAGAGGCCCACGCACTGGAGCCTCACCTTTCTTAGGATCTCTCTTAGGGGAGGTAGACTGGCGGGGCACTATCTCCCTACTCCTCTCTCTTGACTACGACCGGGATCGCCGCCCGACTCTATCATCCCCTGATTGTCATTGACGAGTGGAAAGACTTCGCCGAGGGGATCGCCATCGGGGCCCCACTTTGTTCCATCGTTTGCGGGGCCTGACATCTGCTTCCTGAGCTCTCCTCTTCTTCAAGGCGAAGCACACCTCTGTGGAATATGTTGTACTGCCGTGGAAGTCACAGTACTTCTTCTATGGCTCAGGCTCCTGGGTGTCGACTGTCTCCGCCAGCCTCTTCTTACCAGCCCAATGGACTCTTTCGTGGTGAGGATCCTTTGCCCGGGCGACGCGGGTGGTTCTCTCCTTTCGGATCATACCAAGATCTGCACAGGGGCTCCGGCTGGGTCTTTACGGTGAGCGTACTGCACGTCTTCGACATTGACGTGCTTGACGGAAGGCCCCAGTAAATCGTCGAAATTGGTCGGCGGCTTCTTCACCAGTGATTGAAAGAAGTCGCCCTCGGAGAGCCCTTGCATGAAGGTGCTGATGAGGATCTCCAATGTAGCGGTTGGCACATCTTGTGTCACCCGATTGAACCGCTGGATTTAGTCCTTCAGTTGTTCTTTCACCTTCTGCTTGAGGGCGAACAAATTCAATGTCGTCTTCTGGTATCGACGGCTGCTGGCGAAGTGGTGCAGGAAAGTAGTTTTAAACTCCAGGAAGGAGTTTATAGAACCTTGGGGCAGCCTCTGGAACCATCTTTAGGCAGCCCCTGACAAAGTGTTCAAGAATACCCGACACTTCACACCATCTATGTATTGGTGGAGGAGGGTCGCGTTCTCGAACTTACAGACATGGTCCTTTGGATTTGTCTTCCCATCGTAGTCGGCAATTCCTGGACTACGAAATTGCTTAGGCATGTGATCCTCCATGATATCAAGTGAGAATGGGGTAGAGGGTGATTTCAGGAGGGCCCTGGGTCCCTCGATCTGTTGGTGCAAAATGCATCAGTGATGAACAGTCATCCTCTAGTGTTTCGATGTTTGACAATATACTAAAGTTAGTGACACTATATATGTTAGACAATATACTAAGGGTGGTCAAAGTGATCAAGGGTTAAACCAAACAGGACCTTATGTTTGGTAGGGTAAACCCAGGTTTTGATCAGGTTGACAAAGGGATAGCTAAACAAGATCTGATGTTTGGCAGAGTGAATAGAACCCAGGGTTGGTCAGTTTGACCAAGGGATTAAACCAAACTGGACTTGAGGTTTGGTATACTTACCTAAAGATTGGAAGAAGTCTAGTCAGGATCATGATGACTAGCAAAGAAGTGATTATGGTGGAAGAAATCCTAGTGAGTGAAGCTAGGTGAAAGAAACCTTGGTGAGTGAAATTATATCCTAGCAAGGGAAGCTAGGTGGAAGAAATCCTAGTAAGTGAAGCTAGGTGGACTAAATCCTGGTCAATGAAGCTGGGTTCTGGTGAGTGAAGCTAGGTGGACTAAGTCCTGGTGAGTGATGCTGGGCACGAAGTCTTGGTCTGGGGGACCTGGTCGGGGATCGGGCAACGGAGTCTTAGCCGAGCGAGGATTGCGGACAGAAGTAGAGACGGGTAGAGGTCGGATGTCTTGAGATCCAAGTTCTTGGAGGCCAAGCAAAAGTCCAGCCGAGGTCCCTGTTGGCAAAAGCTTTAGTCGAGCGAGAATCACGGACAGAAGTAGAGACGGGTCGAGGTCAGACATCTCGAGATTCGGGTTCTCGGAGGCTGAGCGAAAGTCCAACCGGAGGTCCCGGTTGGTAAAGGTAACTTCTCCAGTGTGGAGTAGGTGAGGGCGCGTTCCCCGGGAAAGGGAACATTAGGCATTGGTTCGACCTAGGGTTTCAGGTGAAATCCAAAGTCAGAACCAATAAATTAAGGCTAAGATTATTTGCTTTGTTTGTATGTTTTGTTGTCTTGCAGGTACTTGGAGTTGGAGGCAAGATAGGAGAGCAGAACATAAAATAAATAAGCCTGGGAAACCCCTGAATGAAGTCAAGCGCCTGATAACCCAGGTGCCCTATATGTATCAGGCGCCTGGGAAGGCCTACGACTGATCACAGCAACAGGTCAAGTTTTGACCATGTGGCAGGCGCCTGAGGCTAAACAAGCGCCTGAGTGTTGTCAGGCGCCTGGGAAGGGATGTTTATTCCTGCGCCGAGTTCGTTGCTACGGATGGAATTCTGACCACACCTGGCAGGCACCCAAGAGCTCAGAGGTGCCCGAGAACTCAGTATATAAAGGGGTTCGACCCCTCATTTTAGTACATCAACTTTCACATCCTCTAAAGCATTCCGTGTGAAGCAAACACGCTCAAGTCGAAGTTCTGCGACCAAGGAGGCTCCAAGAGGAAGTGTGCTGCACTTCAAACTTCTGGATTGGCCGAATCTTCTTTTTCCGTTGGTTTGCTTTTAGTTTACAAATTGTGTTTCAATTTATTTATTCTTGTACTTGTAAATCAAACTGTAAGATGGGTATTCTCGGTCTGCGAAAATTCCTGGAAGGAGACCATTAGTAGACTCGTGCTGAGTACATAGGTCTTGAACGTATTGACCCTGGGGGGTTGGGAACTAAGTAAATAAACCCACTTGTCTCGTCTTTTTTCTTATTTTATATTTCCGCTGCGTACTAACTCTGATAGAAAGATGAATAAACGACGAAATTCTGGCAAAACGTTCGAGTCGATATTCACCCCCTCTCTATCAACTGACAACGATCCTACACGATTTCCCCCGGTCCTTCCTCCTACCTTAGAGCGCTACAGGCGACGGAGTGTGCTCCCTTCAAGTCTCCCAAGGAATCTCGTCGGGGCACTGAGTTGTCATTGTTGGTCCCGCGGGTGGTGAGACTGACCTTCGATTGTGGGCGTGCGAGGCAGACATTCTTGGAATCTCGCCTTGCCCCGAAGCCGCTCGTTGTGAGACGACATGCTCGATTTAGTGTTGCTCCAGCGCTCCCTTGATGGTGTTGGCGACTAGGCAATCCAACTCCTCCTTCATCAAGACGATGAGTTGTCCCTCTAGATCCGCCATCACGGTGCTCATTCTGGTGCCTTGATTTAGTTTCCCACAGACGACACCAAACTTGTTCCGGAAGTGAATCAACACGGACGGCGAGTCACCGAGGTGCAACCCACGAGGATGGCGACGAAGAGAAGACGATCGCGCCTTGCGAGATCAACACGAGTGTTAATGGGAACACACCGGAAGGTGTCCCGGCGGAGCCCATTCTGACGCTCAAGTCAGGAATCACAGTTATCTCAAGAGGACAACGAGGAAATAGAATTGTCTTAAGTTCGAAAATTCTACCCCTCTTTTACCTAGATGCCGAAACACTTTATATACCTGAGAGGCTTGGTGACATGTGTCTCCACGTTCTCCTCCACGTTCCTTAATAATCGGTTACATGATAACTTTTAAGTAACGGTCGCTGTGATCATTAAGGCCTTAATTGTCGCGTGTAGCGGACAATAATTATTCAACGACTTTCCTGATCTGGAGAGAGGAACAACTACTTAAAGTCGGGCTATCTGATATATTGATCTTTGGGCTCCTCTCTCCCGAGTTGGTCTCTGGGTGTCCTCTCCCTGGATGACCTCGGACATCTATCCTCCCAAGGTGGTCTAGGGAGCCTACGATCCGGAATGACTTCGGGGGTCTATCCTCCCGAGGTGGTCTCGGGAGCCTAAGGCCGGACATGACCTCAGATGTCTGTTCTCCCGAGGTGGTCTCAGGAGCCTAAGGCTCGGCATGACTTTGGACATCTGTCCTCCCGAAATGGTGTCGGGAGTCTGACATGGACGGTTAAGTTCGATGAATCTTAACATGTAATTTTCTCATACCATATGTCAATCTTGTGATGCTAAACCCCACTACAGCATATTACTATGGGATGCTAAACTTAAGAATCATTCGAGATGAGTACTTCTTAATTTATTAAAAAAATTTATACGACCAAATTAATCATCCCAAATAAAATAAAATATATATTTCCTTATTCCTCGCATGACAAAAACCGCTCTGGCTGTCGATTGAGCGTCGAACTTGGTAGCATCCCGGATGAAATTGATATTTTTAATAAGGTATTTTTTTTAGTGATTTCTTTAAAAAGAAAGATTTTTTTTTAATTTTTCCAAAAAAGGAAAACAGTATCAAGACGCGGCGCTTTTATTCGGCGCTCCAAAATGGAATGCAATCCATGAGCGCCGATTTTGTTAAATATATATATTAAAAGAAATCCAACGCACGCACGCACGCACGCAGACACCTTCGCCGTTTCTTTAGTCCGATGGCGACCTCCAAGTTTCCGGCGACGCTTTTCTTGAAGGTTAAGCCCCCAGTGCAATTCCTCTGCTTCCTTTTCCCGTCCATCTACACCGCCCTCTTCTCCCTCTCCGGCTTTCTCCTCTTGCTCGTCTTCCTCCTCCGGCACCCTCAGCCGCCACAGATCCTCCTCCTCAGCCCCTGCACCATCGCCGCCCCATCCGCCGACCCAGCGCAGCCGCTTTTCTCCTCGCCTCCTCCCCCTCCTCCTCCGGCTCACGCAGAAGACGCGGCCAAAAAAGGAAATACGATGACGACGACGACCAAGAAGCACTGCGATCTTTTCGACGGCAGGTGGGTGCGAGACGAAGGGAGCCCGAGCTATCCGCCAGGCTCCTGCCGCTTCATCGACGTCGCCTTCGACTGCTTCAGCAACGGCCGGAAGGATCTCAACTACACCAAGATGCGGTGGAAGCCGAACGGGTGCACCTTGCCCAGGTTCACTGCCCCTTCCCCTGTTTCCTTTAACTCTCCTCCTTCCTATTTTGTCAATTTCCGTTACCATTTTCGCCATTTTCTTCTTCTTCTTCTTTGAACAAAAGAAGCTTTTAAAGAAACAAATTTCCCCTTTCATTACGGGATTCTGCTTAATAAAGGCCATTAATTTATCACCATATAGCAAAATTGTAACCGTTAAACATTCGACAGCAAGTTTTTTCCCCGGTCGAGATCTTGCTCTATTGCTCTGTTCCTTGTTTCAATGGAAATTTCTTTTTTAATTCAGATTTCAATTTGAATTTGTTTGGAAAGATCAGGCTTCGTGGTAAGAAGATGCTGAAGCTGCTGAGGGGGAAACGATTAGCGTTCGTCGGCGATTCCTTGAACCGCAACATGTGGGAATCTCTGCTCTGCATCCTAACGAACTCTCTCGACGAGCGGCGGCAGCGGAGCCGCGTGTTCGAGGTCTCCGGCCGGAGCGAGTTCCGTTCCGACACCGCCTACGCCGTCAGATTCGCCGTACGCATCCAACGAATCTAACGACAGATTGCTAGCTTGATCCCGCTAATGGATATTTTTTTGTGACAACGTAGGATTACAATTGCTCGATCGAGTTCTTCCGCGCGCCCTTCCTGGTGCGAGAAAGCTCGAGCACGGAGACGCTTCGCCTGGACTTGATGGAGGCGGCGGCCGAGGCCTACGCCGACGCCGACGTACTGGTTTTCAACTCCGGCCACTGGTGGACCCACCCGAAGACCTCCAAAGGGTATTAGTCATGTTTACAATTAAACCATCCACAAATCCGATTAGTAATTAATGATTAATTGTGGAGCAGGGAGAACTTTTACCAGGAAGGCGACCACGTCTTCCCCAAGCTGAGCGCGGAGGAAGCTTACCGGAAGGCGTTGAAGACGTGGGCCAATTGGGTCCGGACACGTATACAACCCAGCCGGACTCGGGTCTTCTTCCGGGGATACTCGTGGTCTCACTTCAAGTAAGTCATTTTAGGAAGAAAATAGATGGCTAGCGCTTTAGCTTCAAACTGTGGTTAAACGGCCAGGATTTGCAGCGGCGGCCAGTGGAACTCCGGCGGCAACTGCGACGGGGAGACCGAGCCGATCGTCGACGAGAAGCACCTCGCGAGGTACCTCAAGCTGACGGAGGTGCTCGAATCGGAGATTGCGGAGATGAACGCGCCTTTGCTCTATCTGAACATTACGAGGATGACGGACTACCGGAAGGACGCGCACCCGTCGGTGTACCGCTCGCCGGAGGCCGCGAGGAAGCCCGGCGTGGCGCAGGACTGCAGCCACTGGTGCCTCCCTGGGGTTCCTGATGCGTGGAACGAGCTCTTGTATGCAATGCTGCTGAGGTCGAGCGAGCTATAACCAATAGAAATTTTCACTAGTGAGATCGTAAATTTTTCCTGTGAAGGAGACAAGCACTTAGTTTTCCATATAGTTTTTTTTCATTTTGTGGAAAGGTGGCAAAAAAAAAAATAATAATAGTAGGATTTTTTTTATCTCATTCGTGTAGTATAATTAAACGAATCGCACCGCTACAAGTAAAATGCCAGATCTTCCGAATATCAACGGTACGAAGTGGTTCCGAGATGCAATTCGAACTAGTATGATGGTTTCGTGAAACAGAATCAGATAGTATTAAGCTTTTATATCTAAATTTGCTCTTTTGTAACGGTTGACCGCATAGCGCAGTGGATTAGCGCGTTTGACTTCGGATGAAAAGGCCGTGGGTTCGACTCCCACTGTGGTCGTGTTCATGTTACTTTACCGAATATTGTTCCCCATCATTTTTTTATAAATAAATACCAGCATTGTTTTAAATTTAGCGAGATCCAATCTTATTAATGTAATTAATAATAAAAATAGCGTCATATTTCACCTTGCCTCACGCCCATTACATCAGCTAGCTAGTCGCCGGCCGGGGAATGGCGCGGCACAGCCAGCATGCATTCAAACATATTTCATGTTCACCTTGTTTCTCTCTGGAGGCGCTCTCCTCCTGCTCTGGCGGAGGAAAGCGACAGCTAGATCGGTGAAGGCCCTCTAAGATTTACACTCCTGATCTACAGGTAACACAAAAGGAGTTCCTAGTCTCGCCCAATCCAGCGGTTCGCCGGGGACCCGGTGACACGCCTCCACAGTTCCACCATATCCTCCACCGACTGCCGGAAGTCCTCGTCGTAGGGTTCCTTGGAGTGTTGAAACATAAACAAAGAAAAGATCAAATGTGAGAAAAACAAATTTTTTTTATTGTTTTATTATGGTAGTTTAACAAATTTATTTATACAACTAATTATAGATAATATATAAAAAATATTATGACAAATATAGTAATAATAAATATGGTACGTGATTTTGGGGCAATTATTTTACAAATAAGGTAAATCTTAAGTAATTGAAATCACTTACTAATTTTCATTTATAATATGATAAATCTTTTCGATTATTATTCCGGACTATTATTTTTAATTTTTATCGTTATTATAACCCAACATATTCAATGGGAATTATAAAGGTATGAACAACTTGATCCTATATAGATACCTAGGAGATTCATAGTTATTTAGCCGCTAGCTATAGTTCCAGCACGAAGTGAAACTTTATTTTCATAAAATTTGTGCTAAGTATGAAAAATTAGATTTGTAGTAACATATGCTATATCAATATTATTGTAACATATCAAAAGAATTCCGAAGTTAAATTGACAATAATTTTATATTCATTTTAGGTACTTGATAAAGATATAATATGTTATTTTTTAGACTGACATGTAGAATGACAAGAGATGTGATTATGTCCCAGGTGTTGGGATCGGGTGCATGTTGACATGGATGCGGGTTCGTAATTTTAAAATTTATTACATGCAGCGGAAGATTTAGCATAAATAATTTCTCAAATTATTTAACCACACATCTAAGCATGCAACCTTATATTGTGTAGATATGATCATATATTAAAATTTTACAGAAAGTAAACTAATTTACTTAATACATCGCCTAACTCGAAGGAAGAGACGAGATCCAACCGTAAGCGTCCCTTGGAAGCTCCGCCTCTATTCGCGTCCACGCCAAGTTTTCTTCGGGATGACTTCGCAAAGCCACGACTTTCGTGCCGACAAGAACTACTAGATTCTCCAATGGCACGATAAGAATACCAAGAGAGAGAGATGGGAAGACTAACCACCAAACGAAGAACGGAATCAAGATTCCGGGAGGAAGGAAGGAGTTGCGCCCGCTTCTTCTTCTTCTTCGGCAACTGCTTGGTGGATGAAGCTCACGGCAACAAAGGGGTCCTCCTTTTAGGGCCGGCGGCACTAGAGGAGAGAGAGGGAGAGAAGGAGAGAAAGAGGGCTTATTTCTAGATCTCTTAGATTAATCTCCAAGCTTTGCCTTGGTTCCTTTATATAGTAGCCTCTCAATCGCCAAGTCTCCTTTTTATGGAATAAATTTTCATAAGAAATTTATCATATAAATTTTTCTATGAATTATTCCATCATGTCAAGTTTTTATCATAATTTAATTTATGATAAAAACAATCATGTCTCCCTTTTCTTATGGAAAGAAATTTCTTTATATAAATTTCTTTATATAAATTTCTTTATCATGGTAAATCAATCCATTATTGATTTTATAAAATAAAATAAACCAATCCATGGTTCATTTTAATTTCCATGAAAAATAAATCTCTTTATATAAATTTCTTTATATATAAATTTCTTTATATAAATTTCTTTATCCATAATTTTATAAAACAAACCACGCTCGGTTTATTTTATAATTTGAACCAAAAATTCGATTTTCCCCTTTTGTTGTGGCCGACCAAACAAAGAGGGTGGGGACCCTCTTTGGCCGGCCAAACCGAAGCTAAAACTATATGAATTAAACTCATTTAATTCGTCCAATAAGTCTTCAAAAGACTTAGCCATTTTATGCTTCCGATGCGTCTCTGAAAAATTCAGATTCGACTTATCTCTCTTAATCGAAAAATCCAATTTTTAACTCATTTTAAATCCCTCGGATCACTCGTAGTGCGTGTGACTAAATAAGCTTTCGATTTATGTTGGTCGTCTATAATCAACCAATTATAGAACGATCATGAGTGGCACCTAGTAGTAAATCATGATCCCCAATTAATCGAAAGATCAACGGTTGACCTCAGAAATAATTCTGAAACCCTTCAGCAGCTTTAATGAATCGTGCCTCATTCCCTTCACCATCTTATACCCACTTGGTTGAGGACACGGTCTATGTGTGTCAGTCCCCACTAGGCTGACTACGTCACACCTAACCCAAGTAATGTTTTTCTCGTTATACGGATTCTAATTACTCTCATCTATCTGAGAGATTCATACTCTGAACATGTGATGCTCTGGCCAGAGGCTTCGAGTAACAATCCGACGATAGACTTTGGGTATACATCTCCTCGCAAGGAATGGTGAATCCTTTGTAGGCTGTTCAAACATCTTCGGGCACTTTGGCTTATACCCAATCATCCTGGGTCCACACCTCCTTGGAGATGCTTGCTTAAGATGTCAAAGAATAAGTCTTCATGACCAAGATGACTTGAACACTACAAGTCAAAGGAACATCGCACTTAAGCTACAGTATGAACTTCATTAACATATCTATATATAGATTATCATATGAAGTTTTACAGCCAGTCACTCCAATGAACTAGTTCCCTTAACTAGCATTCATGTTTATCTCCGGACATCCCAATGTCACCAGCCAGTGAGAATAAGCTGATTAGAGAATAACTCATGCTAGTCTCAACAGAATTGATAGTGTCCGTATTTATCAATTCATCGACTAGGGACAAATACTTCACAATTGCACATGTAGAGATAATCACTAGTTGTGAATTCATCACAAATTCTCTCATGCTGTGAATTGTATTGCGGACATTCAGTAAATGAGTTTAAGATCTCAATCAAATACACGAACATGTATACTCAAATAGTAAATATTTATTTATTAAAGTAAATGATTACAATCATAAAGCGATTGCCTTATGACACTTCTCTCATATTACTAACACCAGGAATATACATATTCATCCATAGACATTATATCAAAAATATGTGTTTTGCGATGATTCATTATATGATTTGTGGCGGTTCAAACGGAGTCTATTAATTATTTACGGTGATTCGGAAACCGTCGCTATCCCAAACGTCGCCAGCCATTTTACGATGATTTCGAGCAACCGTTGGCACAATCACTGCGAGTTATTTTGCAACAGTTTTGGTGGCGGTTGAACCATCATGAATTACTATTTAAAAAATCATGTTAAAGGTTTAGCGGAGGTTTCTGGACCGTCGCAAATTGTTAATAGTAATGGTTTGAATCGTCGCAAATTGTTAATAGCGGTGATTTTCAAACCGTCGCAAATTGTTAATAGCGGCTATTCGATAACTACCGCAACCCGCTGCCATAAAATTTTTATAGTGGTTTCAACTACTACCAATTTTATGGGCATAAACTTGTTAGAATTAGCAACTATTTATGTAACTGCTTATTAGTTAACATTATGGTAAATCAATTTGTTGAAGTTTAGAGGCGATTTCAAACTGCTGCAAATAGTTAATAGCGACGGTTACCTAACCATCGTAACTTGCTGCCACAAATTTTTTTGCAACGGCTTCAATTGCTACCAATTTTATTGCCATGAACTTGTTAAAATTATTTGACGATTTATGAAACCGTCGCTATTAGTTAATATTATGTTGAACCAATTTGTTACAGCGGGGCCCTCTCCGACGCTCAAGTCAGAAACCTCTTAGAAAATAAAAGAGGAGCAAGGAAAATAAGTTATTTAGAGTTAAGAAAGTTCGACCTCTTTACCTAGGTACCTCCGTACCTTATATATTTTCTATCCTTTTTCTTTCGAGCACTCCTTCATTACTGTAACCGCTCCCCTGTTTCCATGCCTTATGGATCGTGGTCGTCTACCAACTGTCACACGTCTAGGGGGCACTGGTAACTGCCCCGCGCATATTGAATCTATCATTATTATCATGTGTTACGGGTCAAAACAGTCTGCCCGTTCTCCTATTCAGGGGGGCGCTTGTAGCTATCACCACATATATTAAGTTTATCATTATCGTCATTAATGGTAAACTTGCCACATACATTCTCTCTCTCTCTCTCTCTCTCTCTCTCATTGACCTCAGGGACTCCTCCCCGAGTTGGGCTGGCTCCGCTCTCCCGAGTTGGTCTTGGGCGCTCTTGTCCCGAGTTGGTCTCGGGCACTTCTCTCACGAGTTGGTCTTGGACACTCTTGCCCCGAGTTGGTCTCGAGCGCACTTGTACCGAGTTGGTTCGAGCACTTCTCTCCCGAGTTGGTGTGAGGCACTCTTGTCCTGAGTTGATCTCAAACACTTCTCTCTCGAGTTGGTCTCGGGCGCTCTTGTCCCAAGTTGATTTCGGGCACTTCTCTCCCGCCCTCATAGCCACGCCACGCAGCTTCCTCAAACCACGTGTCCACGTCAAGTTAACATCCCAATCACAACCCCCTCCCCCCGTTAAGTCTAATAGAAGGAAGTTTGTCTGATTGATTAGACTTGTGACGTTTTGGGAGAAAAGCGTAGTCAGCATTTCTCAACCTTAACTATTTCATGGATCTTAGGAATCCAAACATTCGTTGCAGGAGGCAAAGTAATTGTTTGAATTAACCCCAAGAGTTTCACGGGTTCCAATGTGCCACGATCGATGGTTGTCAATCATTCATTAAGAGTCATTGTGCATATTAATAACAAAAGATCCTTTTGGCAAATAGACTAGCGCCATGCGGCGTTCCCCCCTCGACGCATCCTTTCCTCGACATGCTAGTCAAGGCATACTAACCGACGGCTATAATAAGTCGCACACTTCGAGATCTACGGTCATTCCTCGCCCACGTGTCTCGCATTCATCCCTCATGTGTTACCGTTGTCTCCCTATAAAAAGGGATGCAAAAATGGTCATCCACCTTCTTGCACCGCCGACCATCGGAGCTTGTTACCTCACCTCCTTCCGCTAGAGTCTTTTTCCAATATAAATTTTGTTAGATCATCATCCTTTTCTCTTCTTCCTCAATCATCTATACCCCTTCATTAGAATCAAGTGCGGAAAGGCAGAAGGAAATAGATGAAAGAGTGGAAATGGGGGAGCCTTAGGGAAACCAAAGGAGCAGGCCTATTAGCCAGAATGGTATGAGGCTATATCATCGAAGATTAAACCCGGAGTCTTGCAAGCTGCCTATGAAACCTACAACATCCTTGCAGATTTCGAAGTTTGTGTGCCTATGCTTCATCAATCTCCCATAGAACCTCTTCTTCCATATCCCAGTACCACATTCCTCTCCAACATATAACCCCTAATGTCTTCACTCAGATAAGTGGGGTGTTCCTTTTGTTCAAGTTGTTTGGGATACCTTTAACCCCTCGCTTTTTCCATTACTTTTTCCTTCCTAGCCTCGCGTCTAAAGAAGCTTTTAACTTCATAGCAAGAGCTAGCCATAGATTCATAGGTGGTCTCCCTTCCTCGCACAAGGGATTAAAGGAGAGATTCTTCTTTATCAGACTCTCCAACGTCCTTTTTCCCTAACTCACTAGTTGGACAAATTGCCTCCCATCCAGGATCTAGAAGATTTTCTACATGATTATGGGTACCAACGAGCTAGGGGAATATTTGCTGGAATAGAGTTCCATGACCCCAATATGGTCCGCTATGAAGGGCTCCTGTACGGAGCTGGGATTAGTCCCAAGGCTACCAGCCTTGACCACAACTCTCCATAAGTCTCTTTTCTTTATTAATGTTTGTTTATATTAACTGATGTTTCTTTGACTTTTTTACAGAAGTCGTCATGCTTGCTCGATCCATAAGCAAGCTGCTTAAATGGGAGTTGGCTGACAAGAAGGCTAGCCTCCCAAGTCCTAGGAGACCCAACCTTCGAATTCAATGGAGATTCCTAGAGGACACAAAGCAGGAGTCACTCGAAGCGGAGCCGCCCACTACTAGAGGCAGCCCCTCCTCCTCCCTCAACGTTGCACAAGAGGCTGATGCGCACTTAGCGTTGGCCTCTCTCAAAGGTTGAGCCAGCTCGAGGAGTGAGTCCCCCACCACCTCAACAATGACTTCTCCTCCATCCAGTCGAGGAGGAGGAGGAGGAGAATGATCCGTCCGTCGCCGTTCAGAGGCTCGCACCTGCTCCCGCCCTCCGGAAAAGAAAACCTCGATAGGGTCGAGCTCACCACAGTGCTCCTGAGGATGGGAAGGATCTCATTCCTCTTTCTAAGCGTCAAAAGGGAGCAGTACCACCTGCTGAGGAGTCTGAAAAGGAGCTGTGCCACCTACTAAGGAAACCCAGTCCATCCTTCCTTCGCCAAGGGCCCTCAATTGTAAAGGCAAGATGGTCCAGTTTGAAGAACCGGAGCCTACGAGCGTCCACCTCCGCAAGAAGGTATAGGCTGCTGAAAAGGTGCTAGGATTAGACCCCAACGTTTGCTGATAAGGGATCTACCTCAAGGGATTCATCCTTCACAAGAGATTTCTTCGAGTATAAATGATAGCTTCTCTGGGTCATCCGTCCTACTCGACGAGGATACGCGTCGAGTGGATCTCCCCGCCTACTCCTCCGAAGCTACCTCGGGCATCCCTTCTCCTAGAAGTCGGGAGGCAATGAGGAAGCGCACCGAGGAGTATGTCACCTCTCTCAGGGAGTGGGCTCAGCTGGAGTGGTAGCTCGACTATATGAGTCCCTCCTAAAGGTATAACTTCGCATATCCTTCCTTATTACTTGTGCTTTTAATTCTTACTACTTTTCTTATTAAGCCATGTCCGAGTGCATGATTCTTGGCCGTTGAATGCTTCTCGAGCGCGAGACATCAGCGCTGCAGCAGTAGGTATCAGAGCTCGAGGTCAAGGTCTGACGGGTCTAACGGGACAGCCAGATACAGGCCGAGGTCACAAAGGACCTCCGTACCAAGCTAGAGCATGCTGCGGACAACTCCCGCTCATTGTAATCAAATTTGAACAGCATCCGACACAGGGAATGCCTTATGGCGGAGAGCATTAAGTCTCTTTCAACGGAGTCTACTTAGTTGGCCCTGGACAGGGAGCGACTTCAAACCCGGGAGGCCGAACTGCTAGAGAAAGTTCATCTCCTCAAATCATCAAAGGAGAAGCTAAGCGGTCAGGTCTAAGAGCAGATGGAGAAGTTGGTCAAGAATGAGATGGATTTGTAAGGTGTACTAATTACATATTCGACCAACTTGAGACCATCGCCAGAGCTGAGTCCCGATCATCCACGGCCCGGGAATAATGTGACGAGGCTCTTGCTGTCCAGGACCAGATGCTGGCTGCTTTGGAAACGGTGAAGGCCGAACGAGATCGGGCCCTCCAGGAGTTAGAAGACTAAAAAGCTAGAGAGGAAGCCCGTCAGCCTGAGATCAAAGCGGCCATCAAGGCTAAATTCCTCCAGTCTGAGGAGTTTGGCAATATACTGGATGGCCAAATTCTGTAACGGCTCAAGCAAGGCTTTAACTAAGTTGTTCAGCAAATCCAGCAAGCTAACGTATTGAAGTCAGGTGTTGACCTAAACATCTCAGCATTGACCGAGCCTGGGAGAATTGTCCGCAAAGGAAAAAGAGATGTGATGTAATCTTTTTATTGTCAGAAGGCTTTTTAATTGATTATAACGGTAAACTTATTTCAGTAAAGTATTTTACTTTCTTTCTTTGTGTTTTTGTACATTATTACCCTTTTCTAAATGTCACTCGCTTGTGTCTTGCCTTAGTCCCCTAGGAAATGTGATTTCCCATAAGGTCTTGCACTCGTGGCGATCTTTGTCACTTTTTTCTCGGAGGACTTGCACCAACCAAACTACAATTTCCACTCACCCTCAAGAAAGTGACCATAACGACTCCACGTCAGGTACCAACTCCCTGTCGTGTACCAACTCCGTGTCGGAAAATTTATTTCTACGCTAGGGAAGTTGAGTCACTGGAGCATCCTTGACAACTTCGAGCTGATAGAAGCTTTGGCTTCTCCCAGTTAGGCATCCTCGGCACCACAAGCTGGTAGGAATTGTTAGGACTGGTGGGTGAGCTAAAAGGGGGTAATTAGCTCTGAATTTGCTTGTTGATGATTTGTCGCTGCGGAAGACTCCAAGCAATGCTAACACTCAAGGATTTACTTGGTATCCACCTCCCTGAGGTGATTAATCCAAGGATCTACTTTCCTCACTCTCTCAAACACTATGAAAGACTCCTTTGTGGAGGTGGAGAAATCTCCTACAAGCTCTCAAGAAAATACAACAAGAATATAAGTAAATACAAAGAAAATCTTATAAGATTTACAATAATGAACTCTCTTTGTTTTTTTTGCTTTCTTCAAGTTTGAGATCGCATCTAGAACCTTGGAAATGCAGCAGTACTATGCTCCAAGACTTCACTTGAAATGACGATGAAGGAGGAGAAGAAGTGCGGAATAAGTGAGGCTTCAACCTGTGTAAAAACCCTATATACCCGCGACTTAGGTTTCCCTTAATGATCACTCAATCGATTACCACGTCAGACTTAGCCGTTCAATAGCTATTTTTTGAAACTTAATCGATTAGCCAATCGATTAAGACGATCTTAATTGATTGCTAAATCGATTCAACACCTCTCTATGCCTCGCGCAATTCCACTGTAATCGATTACCATCCTCCTTAATTGATTGCCCAATCGATTCAGCCTACTTCTGTCCTCGCAACCCAATTCTCTCAATCGATTACCCAATCGATTCAATCTCTTCTTATTTGATGACTCAATCGATTTAAAGGGCTTCTGTTTCAAGAAACCAACACCAATCGATTACTCAATCGATTGACCCCAACCCTAACTTGTGTGAACAAGTGTAGGGTTCCCTTACCTAATCTCGGTTAACCGTAACCTGTTAAGACTTCCTCACCAAGTGTCCGATAAAATCTTTGACTGACTTGTATTTTCCTTGCCTAGTTCCCAACTAGGACTTAACCTAGTACTCAACCAGGATTGCCTAACCCTCGAGTTAGGTCTAGTCTCTCGGTAGACTTCTACCTTACCAACGTGCGATCTCCCTGATCCACCTGGACTTTACCTAGTCCACTAAGACTTTTTCCGTGCCAGCATGCGATCTCTCCGATCCACCTATACTTCACCTAGTCCACTAGATGTGCCTAGTCTCACTATGACTTTTTCCATGCCAACGTGTGATCTCCCCGATCCACCTGGACTTCACCTAGTCTCACTAGGTGTACCTAGTCCCACTATGTCTTTCCCAATCAAGTCTTCAGTCAACCTTGACCTACTTGACTCACACGATATTCAAACATCATTATCAAACATCGAAACTTAAGCTTACCAAACATAAACTTATTCGAGCCTAGTCAAACTAGGTCAATCCTGACCTAACAAAGATCGCACCAACAGAACTTCAGCTGCTCCCGGTCGGGCATCCTTGGCACCACGACCAGGTCTACACAGCTTGAGCATCCTCGACACCACAAGTTGGTAGGAACTTCGGCTATAACACACTTCGATGGTCACATCCTTATGCTCTTGAGCTTCCCGAGTGACATTTTTCCTGTCAACTTAATTGACCAGAAGATAAGGGAATATCAATACATGAACATGTAAGAGTATTTCTTGATAAAAACTACTACGTATAGTAGGGCTAGAGATAATTTGCACTCCATGTCCTATCCAGCCTTTTGATGTTAACATCTTTCAAATAAGAGCTACCAACTGTAAGCTTCTCAATGACTGTGTACGACCCACTCCATTGCGGCTCGAGCTTATCGACATCGTTAATAGGCTTGATTCTTTTTCATACCTAATCCCCGACCAGGAAAGCCTTAGGGATCACTCGACGGTTGTAGGCATGCTCCATACGTTGACGATATACAGCTAGTCGGGTGGCAGCTTTATCACGCACCTCTGTGACCAAGTTTAAGTCAAGTAGTCACTCTTAATCATTGTCCTCCTTATTGTACAGCTGCCGCCGAGTTGATTCTTCGCCTATCTCAACTGGAATCACCGTCTCTGTGCCATATACGAAATGAAACGAAGTTTTCCCAATGCCCTCTTTGGACGTATGCTGCCACCGACATGTTCCAGTTTTATCTTGAGACCTCAGATTATTTCCCGATTGATGACTTCGGCCTGGCCATTACTTTGTGGGTAAACTACTGAAGTGAAGGTCTGCTGAATACTCAGCCCTTCACACCATTCTCAAAGCTTACGACCCGAAAATTATCTACCATTGTCCGACACCAATTTATGAGGAATTCCGTACCTACAAACAATATCATTCCACAGGATTTTCATCACGGTTGTCTCAGTAATTTAGGCGAGTGGTTCAGCTTCAATCCATTTGGAGAAGTAATCTACCAGAGCCAGTAAAAACTTTTTCTGCTATGGCTGGTCGAAAGAGACCCACTATATCCATCTCCCATTGATCAAAGGGACACGAGACTGTAGAGGCTCGAAGTGGTTCAATCGCCGATGGGGGATATGTTGATGCTTCTAGCAAGCTTCACACTCAGCGACAAACTGGTTAGCATTTGCTTGTAATGTAGGCCAAAATATTCGGCAAGGATAATCTTTCTTGCTATTGACCAGCCGCCAATATGGCTTCCGAATATACCTTCATGAACCTCTTGCATAACATACTCAACATCACCCGAGCCAATGCACTTGAGTAACGGTCTGCAAACACTCTTTTGTAAAGTTCTTCCCCGACTAATGTGAACCGAGCCACTCTACGCTTGAGGATTCAGGCCTGATTACAGTCCTCTGGTACTGTTCCATTCCGGAGGTACGCTATATAAGACTTACTTCAGTTAGAGGATACAACGTCAGGAAGCTCTTCGTCAATCTGAGCTACTTCCTCCTCTTGGATGATGGGCTCAACAAATGTCCATAATGCTAGAGAACTGGCTAGCTTGGATAGTTTATTCGCCTTGGCATTATCCGCTCAGGAGATTTTCTGCAAAGTTACTTCGACAAAAGTAGCATTCAATTGCTTATACACTGTCACGTACCTCTACAGCGCTCATTACAGACTTCGAAATCTCCTTCTAATTGTTGTGCTACTAGTTGAGAATCTGAATACAATATGACGCGAGTGGCTTCGACCTTCGACTTCATTATTGGTAGCTCGGATGTTGAGTTGAATGGATAATTATAACACGTCTTCCAGAGGAGATATTATGAACACCCCGACTCCACTATACCTCTATTTAGACGAGCCATCAATATAAATCTTCCAGACTTCCCCAGATTCGAGAACTAGAACAGTCTCGAGCATGAAGTCGACTAAAGCCTGAGCTTTAATAGCCGTTCGGGGCTGATACTGGATCTCATATTCGCTCAGCTCCGTGGTCCACTTGATCAATTGCTCAGATGATTCAGGATTTGTGAGGACACGCCCGAGCAAGCTATGGTGAATACGATAATGGGATGTGCCATGAAATAAAGCCTCAACCTCCACGCAGTTAAGACCAGCGCAAATTCTAACTTCTCAAGGAGGGTGTACTGAGTCTCTGCATATATAAGAAGGTGATTGAAGAGATAGATAGGGTATTGAATGTTACCTTTCTCCCGAATAAGTGCTAAGCCTACAGCCTGCTCGGCTGTAGATAGGTAGATAAAAAGAGTCTCCCCTTTCAACATTTTGTATAATATAAGAAGATCAGATAAGTATGCCTTCAGCTCTATGAAGGCTTTTTCCACTGACCATCCAATTTAAACTTGATTGTCTTCCTCAATATTTTGAAGAAAGGTAAAGTTCGAATTGTCGATCGAGAGATAAACCTGGATAGAGTTGTGATCCTTCCATTGAGTCGCTAAACTTCTTTGAAGTTGCTTGGTGACGACATATTCAGGATAGCTTGCACCTTTTCCGCATTTGCCTCAATTCCTCTTTCTGTTATCATGTACTCGAGGAAACACTCACTTTTCACTCTGAACAGACACTTAACTGGATTCAACTTTAGTCTATCAGCTCTAAGGGTAGTGAACATCTCCTCCAGGTTGGCAATCATGTATTTCCCTTTCTCGGTCTTGATTAGGATATCATCAACGTAAATTTTGATATTTCAACCAATCTGATTTTGAAACACCTTATTCATCATCCGTTGATAAGTTATTCTAGCGTTCCTTAACCCGAACAGCATAATATTGTAGCAGTAAGTGTCATCGGTGGTGACAAAACTTACTTTCTCCCGATCTTCTCGAGCTAGAGGAACCTGATGATATCCTTGGTATGCGTCTAGCATAGAAATGAATTTACAATCGGAGGTTAAGTCAACCAACTAATCAATACAAGGTAAGGGGTAGCAATTTTTAGGGCATGCTTTATTTAAATCTCGGAAGTCAATACAAACCCGTCATTTTTCCCCGGGTTTAGGGACCAGTACAACGGTTGACAACGGTTGCCAACCAGGTCGGGAATTGCACTTACCGAATGCGTCCAGCTTGCAGCAACTTTGCTACCTCTTCCCTAATTATTTAGTCTTGTTCTGGAGCAAGCTGTCTTGGCCTTTGTTTTACTGGTCGGGCTCCTGGAGTGATATGTAGTCTGTATGTGGCGAGGGTAGGGAGAACCCCTTTAATCTCATCCGTGGACCATGCAAAAACATCATAATAGTTGACCAAGCAATTAATCAGCTTGTCTCTATGTTCGGGGCTCAGATCCGCAGTAATTCTTGTAACTCCTCCCGCCTGATGAGGATGTATCTTGACCTCTTCTCACTCAACTGCCCGGTGTTCCTCCTTTGCCTCTTCCTTTGCACGAGGCTCTGCTAAGTCGATTTGTAAGGTCTCGTGAGTCTTCTGACTTTTGCAGGATTTTGTTCGGACTTCCCTGCTATAGCATCTACGAGAGTCCAACTGACTCTCCCGGACCTTGACAATTTGATCCCCGACCGGGAACTTGATCTTCTAATGGTAGATCGATACCACATCTTGGAACAGGCTGAGGGCCGACCTCCCCAGAATGACATTGTATGACGATGGTGCATCCACCACCATGAAGGGAGTCCTCGTCCTTTGTAAGGTATCACCCCCCATAGACAGGGAAAGAGAGATTTACCCCAATGGTTGCATCCGATGTCCGGTGAAGCCAAACATCGGTGTTGAGATAGGGCACAACTCACCCTCATCTACGTGCATCTAGTCCACCATCGCTTTGTACAAGATATTGACCGAGCTTCCTATATCGATGAATATGCACTTAGCTTCATAATTA
Organism: Boesenbergia rotunda; assembly: GCA_024364735.1. Classification (NCBI taxonomy): domain Eukaryota; kingdom Viridiplantae; phylum Streptophyta; class Magnoliopsida; order Zingiberales; family Zingiberaceae; genus Boesenbergia; species Boesenbergia rotunda. The sequence continues at coordinate 60,855 of JAGFNQ010010175.1, forward strand.
GCTATGTGTGCAAGAATTACCAGTGCATCTTCATGAGGAGTCTCCATATCTTCCAGATCATTGGGGCCGAAGGAGACCCTTGGGCATCTCCCAACTCGACATGATGATGTAGTTTTCCAACCTACACGTGTGAGACTTCCTGACCCGATTTAAATCTCTATCAGTCGGGCCTCCCGTGATCATCCCGACGTGGCCCGATGGAGGTCCCCAGGCAGGAGCCTTACCCTTCCCCAGGTCTCGTTTTGGAGAAGCATATCAGCATGGTGAAACATCCTTGGATCTCCCCTCAGAAGGCGACCAAGCCCGCCTCTGGGTTTCTTCTTCCTCCAATTGACGTCGGATAGGAGATCGGCTTCGATGAGCGAATCTTTGTCGCTACCCCCGAGTTGCACCATTTCTTGCTTGGCTTGGCACCCACGTCCTTGGATCTCCTCCTATTCAATGTATTGTTGATGCAGTCTGACCCTGATTGTTGTTTTGGTGTTGACATCGATTTTAGTTTAGGTTGATGATTATGATGATTATGATTAAGTCCTGATCGGGGATCAGACATGGTATAGAAAATCCTAGCTTGGAGGGCTAGGTGTTGGAAAATCCTAACCTGGAGGGTTAGGTGTGGAAAATCCTAGCTTGGAGGGCTAGGTGTTGAAAAGTCCTAATTCGGAAGGGTTGGGTGAAAAGTCCTAGCTTGGAGGGCTAGGTGAAAAGTCCTAACTTAGAGGATTAGGTGAAAAGTCCCAACTTGGAGAGTTAGGTGAAAAAGTCCTGGCTTGGAGGGTCAGGTTCTAGCTTGGAGGGCTAGGTATGGAAAGTTCTAACTCGGAAGGTTAGGTGAAAAGTCCTAGCTTGGAGGGCTAGGTGAAAAGTCCTAACTTGGAGGGTTAGGTGAAAAGTCCCAATTGGAGAGTTAGTGGAAAAACCTTGGCTTAGAGGGTCAGGTCCTAGCTTGGAGGGCGAGGTTGGATGAAACCCTAGCTTGGAGGGCTAGGTTGGAGCTCCTAGATCGGTCTGGTGACCGATCAAGGAGTTGGCACGGTGCTCCTTCGTGGATCGGTCTGGTGACCGATCTAGCGATGACTGATCGGTCTGGTGACCGATCAGGGAGTATGCGTTTCACCCATTGCTTGGCTCCTGATCGGTCTGGTGACCGATCAGGGAGCAAACAGTGAGGTTGAGTTCCCTTGTTGATCTGCTCCTGATCGGTCTGGTGACCGATCATGATCACTGTGCAGATCGTTCTGGAGAACGATCCAGCGTCGCAGGTTCCTCTCTATGATCGATCAGGACGGAGCCTGATCTGTCTGGCCATGACCTGATCGGTCTGGTGACCGATCAGGAGGCTCCCTGATTGGTCCGGTGACCGATCAGGAGGTTTGGACTGCGAAGCTCAGAAATCGCCCGATAAAGGGGTGGATCGGTCTGGTGATAGATCCACAACCTGGGATCGGTCTGGTGATCGATCCAGGAGAGTCCCAAAAAAATTACGATTTCTAATTGAGTGTTGGGGACCGATCAGGACGGAGCCTGATCGGTCTGGACCCAGCCAGATCGGTCTGGTAACCGATCAGGAGGCTCTCTGATCGGTCCGGTGACCGATCACTTTAATTCAAAATGCACTGTCAGACGCTCTGATCGCGTCTGAACGTATCCGATTCTCTGTGTTTCATCTCTGATGCTTGATTTACTGCTTGATATACTGTCCTGATACTCTGATTAAGCTGCAGGTGACAGGGAAGGATTCAAACACTCAAGGAGAGTCAATGGAGACCTTTCCTTGGAGCAGGTTTGTCTGTTTTTCCATCTCAGGTTGCAACGGGCACTGGCGCTGGCTGGAGCTGCTGTCTGGGGCTGGTCTGAGGGAGGCTCAGGGAGTCCAGAGGAGCTCAGAGGTAGCTGGTGGTTGCAGGTGAGCAGCTGGAGGCTGCAGGGAGATGGTGTCACCTGATACTCAGTGGAGGAACAAAAGGAGCGGAGAAGAGTTGGCTGAGTAGAGTTCTGCTACTTGAGTTCTTGCTGCGCCTTTGTGTTCTCCACAACTTGCTTGCGTGTTCTGAAGTTCCATCACTTTGAGCAAGCTACTGCAATCTTGAAGCAACCATCCCTTGCTTGGGCACTTGGAGGAAAAAACAAGAGGCTTCGAGTCCAACAGCGAGAAGACACGGGGAAAGGGTTCTTGCGTGAGATCGTCGCTGGGTGGAGCTTAGGAGGAAGCTTGTTGTGTTCTTGTCTTTGCTAGTGCTAAGTAAGATCTTTCTTGTGTTTCATTGTGCTTAAACCTGTTGGTGCAAATTGCACCCAAGTCAAACCTGTGTTTTGATATTGGCAAAAGGGTTCAAAAGTTAAGGGTTAGTTGTTGTCTAACAAGTTTCTTGAGTGTACAGGAAAAGCCCTAGCGAAGGAATGCTAGGCACTGGCGAAGGACTGCCAGACAGAAGAAAAGCCCTAGCAAAGGACTGCTAGGCTCTGGCGAAGGACTGTCAGAATAGACAAAGCCCTAGCAAAGGAATGCTAGGCACTGGCGAAGGGCTGCCAGAAGTAAAGACCTAGCGAAGGGCTGCTAGGCACCAAGCGAAGGGCAGCTTGGTACCTCAAGACCTGGCGAAGGACTGCTGGGCAAAAGTCCAACTGGAGGATCCGGTTGGCACCAGGTAAAACTCTCCCGAGAGGAGTAGGTGAGGACGCGTTCCCCTTGAGGGAACATTAGGCGTCGGTTCGACCTAGGGCTCCATTTTGGAGACCCAAAGTCAGAACCAAGACAGCCAAGGCTGTGTAAAATTAACTTATTAATTGCTGTTTTGGACTAACCCTGGATGCAGGACCGAAGGACTGTGTTTCTGCAGCTCAGAGAGCCTCAAAGGAGTGAGGCAGTAGCTGAGCAGGGCGCCCCGGATGTTTCGGGCGCCCCAGAGTCAACCCAAAGTCAGCAGAGCAAGTAAACGCCCCGACAGCAGCACATTTAGGGGCGCCCCGGATGTTTCGGGCGCCCCGCGCGCATCGGGCGCCCCGTGTGTCGCGGGCGCCCACTGTGCCACGCCACTGGCAGCTGCAGCAGCTCACCCTCGCGAAGAAGATGAAGCCTTGACCGGTCAACCCGGGCGCCCCGCGCGCATCGGGTGCCCCAGTCAAAGGTGATCCCGAAGTCGAAGCGATCAGTCACGACCGAGAGCACGCCGGATCGAAAGCCACGTGGGGGGCGCCCCGAGCATTCTGGGCGCCCCCAGCCCTATATAAAGGGCCCTCGACCCCAGGCTTAAAGCATCAATTCCATTGAACGCAATCACGCTCTTCTGCTCCCGCGCTCTGCTCCAGAACCCTCCAGACTCGAGATACAAGCCGCGGTGACGTCCAACTGCTCTGGAACTTCGATTTACACCGGACGTCGGTAACAAAGAAAAGTTGTCCTTTTCTTACTGCAATTTACTGTAATCAATCTGTGTAAAATTGTTTTGCGCGATTATAGTATTGCCCATAGTAAACGGTCAACAACCGTGGGCCTTGGAGTAGGAGTCGACCCAGGCTCCGAACCAAGTAAAAATCTTGGTGTTCTCATTGTCTGATTTTGATTATTCCGCTACGCAATTGCTCTTTACGAAATCCGAACGATTTGCGACATTCACCCCCCCTCTATCGCATCTCTCGATCCAACAAAACCTATATCCTTGATTGAAACGCTGTGGAGAGGTTTCTCCATCGAGAATGAGGTTGCTTACTATCCGGTGTTCACCGGGGCTTGATCTGCCGACGATCAAGGGATCGCCCACCTTACGGGCACGCCAAGGAGTAGGGGCAAGTTATCCCCGAACCTTGTAAACCCTCCTTGTTAGCGATCTTGCTAGTTGTGTTAGGTTGCTTACTATCCAAGGACTTATCAATTGTTAAGTTAGATGATTTGTTTTGTGAGATGGAATTGCATGAAATGGCTAACAAAGGCCCCAAGGAAAAGGGGATTGCCTTAGTTGCAGGGGACCGATCGAACAAGAAGAAGAAGGAGAAGAAGAAGGAGAAGGAAGTCTCTTTATCTTCATCCTCTTCCGAATCGGAGTCCGATTCCGAGGAAGATGGCAGCGGCTCCTCATCCTCCGAGATGGCGAATTTTGTAAGAAGGATGATGAGAAGCGGTCGACGCTTCAAGGGTAAAGGTAATCCTAGTGAAGCTAAACTTGATAAGACTAATGCTTCTTGCTTTGAGTGTGGTAGGAAAGGACATTTCAAGAATGAATGCCCAAAGCTAAAGAAGAAGGAGGAGAAATCCAAAAGGAAAGAAGAGAAATCCAAGAAGAAGAAGAAGGCCATGAAGGGCACTTGGGATGAATCCTCCTCAAGTTCATCCGATGAAGAGAAGGAGGAGAAGAGCACGAGGCATGTGACACTCATGGCTCTTGGAGAGGAAAGCAGTAATGAATCATCCAACTCCTCAAACGCGGATTCATCATCTTCGGATAATGAAGAGGTAACTTCTCCCGAACTTGAAAAATGTTATAGAGCAATTGCATGTTTAACCAATATGTTGAAGAAGTCAAAAAATAGGGTTAAATCATTGCAATTAGAAATTGAACAATTGAAGTTGTCTAGGGATGATAACATTGATGACTTACATGTTGAATTGTTAGAAGATGAGATTAAGTCATTAAAACTTGAGGTTGAACATTTGAGATCCTCTAAGGTTGAGGATGTAGATGATTTGCATGATGATTTTCTAGTAAAAGAAAACCAATCATTAAAGAGTGAAGTTGAGAGACTCAAGAATATTCTTGAGAAATTCTCAACTAGCTCTAAGGCCCTAGACATGATCTTGAATGCCCAAAGGGCAATTTACAATAGGCCGGTATTGGTTACCGACCCAAAGAACCTTCATTCGTGTCCTTGATATCTAGGACTGATATGAGACAATCTAGGACACCCAAGGTTCAAAAGAAAGTTGTCAAGGCATGGGTTCCTAAGTCTTGTTTAGTTGATGCTTTAGGTCCCAAGGTTTGGGTACCTAAAACTTCTATTTTTCGAATTGTGTAGGTTATGATTGAGGGGGAGCATCTATCAACTTGGTTCGTTGATAGTGGATGCTCCAAACACATGACCGGGGATAGATCATTGTTTACCACACTTCACAAGAAAAGTAGAGGTAATGTTTCATTTGGTAATAATGGTAGTCTTAAGGTCATAGGAATAGGAGACATTCAAATATCCGAATGTCTTAGAATTTCAAATGTCCTTCTAGTCAAGGGGATGACATTTAATCTCCTAAGTGTCAGTCAATTGTGTGACACGGGTTACACAATTGATTTTCAACCAAGTCAATGTCTAGTTAGACAACATGACACCTTGGACACGATACTAGTAGGAGCCACTTGATGCCAAATACTGAAGACATCAGAAGAAAGTGGCTTGGATCAAGAATGAGGAAGTTAAAAATTAGAAATGCATTGGGAGAATCTGAATTGTAGCTGAACAAAAGCTGTAAAGGAGTTAGAATCTGAAGCAGTCTGAAATCAAGGAAGAAAAGAAGCTGTGACAAAGTTTAAATTGGCACGCAATTGCAGCCAAGAGAAATTAGTGCTGATGAAATCTGAGAAGAAGCTGAATTGAAGCTGAGTTATTTCTACTTTGAGCTGTTGAAATGATACAAACTGCTGTGCCAAAGTTCACCCTGCTGTGGAAAGGGATTGCATGCTGAACAAATCAACTTGGAGCTGATTTGAATCATTGAAGGAATAATTGTGAGGCTGAATTAATCTATTGGGGAGCATATTTCTGGAACCTGTGAATTGTTGAGGATAGAACCTAAATTCCTTATCTGGAATGGAATGGATTGCAGCTAAGAACAAGCAGAAGATGATTTGAATTGAGAGTGGAACAAAAGCTGAAAAAGAAGAAAAAGAAAATGATGAAATGTTTGTGCCAAAGGAAGTTTTGTAACAACTTGAAGATGAATCTGAGTTTTCTGGGCTGTGAATCAAGTTGCTTGAATGTGAACAAGAAAGAAAAAAATCAGTTATCAAGAACATGTGCAATTTATTGCAAAGAATTCGGGAAATTGCTAGGAGCTGAAGCAGAATTGAGTTGAGGCTGATATCTGAAAGGAATAGAGCACATAAGGTCTGAAATCAGCTGTTCAGAATTCGAAAGAAGCTGAGAAAGATGATCCATTTGATGCTACTGCTGTAAAGAAATCAGATGTTTGAAAGGCTGAGCACAAACTGAGAGCAAGCAAAAGATGAAATCAGAAATACCTTTTTGTGCAATTGGTATTAAGATGAGCTGGATTTAAATTTTCAAGGCTGTAAATTCTGCATGAAGACTGATTAAGAAGGCTGAAGAAATCTGAACAGCCTGAAAAGGTTACTGCCGAGTGTTGAATTTGGATCTACTGAAGTTAAACAAACTGAATTCAATGCAAGACTGAGCAAGGTGCTGAAAAAATTCAGGAAGAGAACCCATAGAAGATCAAATATAATTTCTGCCACAAGACACAGTTTAGTATCATATCGAATTACAATTTTGATTTTGGAAGCAGTGAGGGAGTGCCAATGCAGCTTTACAGAATTAAGAAGTTGCAGTGAAGCTGAGAAAAAGCTGAGTGAAGACTGAAAATTTGCTGAAACTGCCAATCTGAGCTGCAATGCATTATAATCTGAATTTTGAGAAGCTGCTAAGCAAGATATTAAGTGCAAATTGTATCTGAAGTTGAAGGTGCACATTCAATTTCGGATCTGAGATTGAAACCGTGGATGCTAGAAGCTGCTGAAGAGAAAGAAATGGAAAAGCAGTTGAGGCAAGGGCTGAAATTTGACTTATGAGCAGAAATAAATTTTGAGTGGAACACTTGAGGTGTCCACTATTATTTGAAGCAAGTACTACTTGATGCAAGTGCTTAAAGGAAACAGGTTCTTGATTATGAAGTGATGCCGTGGGCTGGAATCTGAGAGCAGAAAAGAAAAAGAAGGAAACAAAAGAGATAAAGGGGCACCCAAGGGAGTTTTGGCCTCATGAATTTAATGAGAGGCTGCTCATCCGAATTACATCTTTGTTCCACTATCTTTTTGACTCGACTAGAGGAAAAGGAAGCAGAAATGAAATCAGTAGCTGACCACGATAAAGAAAGAAAGAAAAAAAAAAGAGAGAACAAATGAAGAAAGTGTGCCAACTTGTAAAGGAAATGTATCAAGAGTTAGCTACAAGGGTTGTTGAGTGAGAATTTTATATTGAGTATCTATTTCACTTGATATCTCATGTTCTTTGATACAAATCTGAGCCGAAAAGAAAGAAGAGAAAGAAGAATGAGAAAAGGAAAGCAAAGTTGGCACGCATAGACAAAAATTGGCACAAGAGGTCAAGGCAAGGTTTTTCATCCAAATAAAAGGCAATTATTCAAGTTTGACTTCACAACACTTTTGAGATCATTAGAGGACTGTATGGAAAGCAAAGAGCATCAAAAATATCCTCAAGCACTCAAGTCTTCCACTTTATCCATTTTTCCATTTTTCTTGGCTCTTATTCCATTTCTTATCATTTCTACGTTTTTCAATTGTTTTTATAGATGTTGATCCTAATCATGATTAATGGTGGAGAGTAGATAATAAGCAAGCCTATGGTAGTGCAAGAATCATATGTGTTTGAGTGAGCTCCACTTCCATCATCAAGTTAGAACTTAAGGAGAGAGCCACCAAAAATTTTCCTTGAAAGGCTATGAGTTAGATTCATCTCAATGACTCATGATGGATGAAAAGGCTAAGTTGTTGATTTAAGAACAAGATACTAATCCATAGGGCTTAGATTTATGAGAATTGACAACCCTAGGTAATTTCTTTTCATTTGTTTCTAATTATGCTTAAGAAAGCCTAAGGGATACATATTTACTGTTTTCGCGAGACGCTCAAGCTCAAGTGTGGGGGAGTTGATAAATACTATTTTATTGATTATTTGAGCTGCTATAATTCATGTTTGACCTATGTTTTTATTGCTTAATTGTAAATTTGCCCTAGGTTTTAGAACTTACCTTTCTTTTGGACTTAATTGTAAATTTGTGTAAAATTGGATTATTTGACCATTAAATTCTTGATCTATTTTTGTAGGCATCAAAGGTTCAAGGACCTAGGGCATACTGGGTCAAACTTGAGTCGGATGTGAACCGGATCGAATTATCAAGCTTACAATTAATCCGGGCCGTCCGAGTCAAGAGCGGCTAGATCTGAGCCATCCGGGACGATCTGAAGCAATCCGAGCTAGGGTTAGGGTTGATCAAGCTCTATGATCAAGATCTGAAGGTTTCATTCCAATCAGAGCTCAATCAACCGTTGGATCAAGCAAGGAGGGCTCTAGAGCATCCATTCACAGATAGAGTTGATCTGGACCATCCGTTGCATATCTGGAGGATCCGAGCTACCACGAGGCAGATCCTGACCCCAGATCATTATCATCAAAGTTTGGCTCAAATCAGACCAAGATCAGCCGTTGGATTGAAGTGGATCAATCACAGCCGTCCAATGATAAGTATTTAATCAAAAATCTGCCGCAGCCCAGCCTCGTCGCGTCTTCGCCGCAAAGCTCGAGTTCTTCGTGTTCTTCCTCATTTCTTCATTTCTTCTTCAATCTAAGGCGCGACCACCTCGATTCCTATTGAAATTCATCATCTGGATCCTTGGGAGGCAATCTCGATCCGAAATTCAACTCAAACTTCATCCGGACAGAGCTTGTTGAGGGTTTCGCAGTCTCTGTGGTCCGGGAGCTTGAATCTCAGCTACACGCAAATTCAGATCACCTGAGCCTCTTGTAGGGGTTCTCAAGTGAGCTCAGGTCGTCTCCAAATCTTCATCGCAGCTCGGCAAGTTGAGATTAAAGGGCTCGGATTGGAATTTCCCAGTTGAAGCAGTTTGAGCAGATTTTATGGATTGAAGTCATTTTTCCACCGATTTGCTGAGCCTAGGGGTTCGAAGCCAGCTCTTGATTGACAACCAAGAAGATTCTGAGCTTAAGAAGGGTCGAGGAGTAGTTTAGATCATAAATTTTCATTGTTTAGTTGTAATTTTAATATCTGCCGAATTTGTTCTGTTTTTCTGCAATTAGATCAGCTGCTTAGATTTAGTTTTCTGAATTGTTTAGCTTAATTAGGATTTTAATCTTCAATTTCAGTAAGTTAGGAACTTGTTTAGTGCTAGATTGAGTTAAATTTTTAGTTCAATTGTGTTTAGTTTGTTGCGTGCCAATTCCAGCTAACGTGCCAAGTTGTTTCTGAATTTTCCATCATGTTTCTGCATTTTAACTTTGTGTTTCTGCATTGTAGAATTTCAGCACTTCAAAAGGGCCTCGGTTGGTGAATCATTGCTTTAGAGTTCCTACCAATTGCATTCAATTTGAATTTGGGTTTGTAGATTAATCTCTGCACATGTTTATTTGCACTGCCAATTTCGAATCTGAATTTTCTTCCCCTTGCATGCAGTTTGCGTTTGATTTGTTAGCCAAATTTAGAAATCACTAGGTTTATTACTCCTTAAGCTAGTGTCAAGCAGTGTACTTAGTTGCTCAATTTGTTTTGCATTACCACTAGATAATCTATTTCGAATTCTGATCAGGAATTCTGAAATTCTGCACTTGCAAATTCTGCTTTAGCCATTTCTTAGTTGCTCTTCCAATTGCTTCTGAATTTCCTTCCTCCATCTTTGCGTATCAGTTACCTTTAGTTCAACTTTCAAAGCTGATCCTGATTAGTCTCATTCCAGAATTGGTAGTCCTTGTTTTGGCAAGTTTCAAACACAAGTTGGCACAAAAATTTCAGCTTTCGGCACAAGGGTTTCATTCTTGCGTGCCAAACTGTTTAGGAATTGAGTTGTGTTGAGCCTGTTTGTTCCGAAACCTGCCATCATTGAACTCATTCAATTGCTCAGAAATAAAATTGCATTTAATATCCATTGTGTTCCCTTTCAGTTTCAATTTAGCTCCTTAGATTGATTCGATTTCCCTTTGATTGAGCTATTACTTGCAATCTACCCCTTAATTCATTTGAGTAGTTTTCCTTTCTTTTTCTTCTTGCACTTCCATTTCTGAATTACGAACAACCCCAAAACTCGAATTATTCACTTGAAACCCAAAAACACATAAACGACACAAATACAAGTTCGAATCAAATAAACCTCAACTAGCCCTGAAAAAAATACGACCTGTGGCCCCTATATTACATTTTCATACTTTTGATTGTAAAAGGGTTTTCAGTTATTCATTCACATTTAAATTTGAGACCCACATTCGTGACACATAGATTGGGCTTATCAAATTTTTGCCCACTGGACATGTTGCTAGTTGGATTGAAATGAAGAGAGCATTTTTATAGAAGTTTTTTCCAGCATCAAGGACTGCCATTATCAGAAAAAGTATTTGTGGTATTCAACAAGTGGTTGGAGAGTCCCTTTATGATTATTGGGAGAGGTTCAAGAAGTTATGCTCTAGCTGTCCTCAACACCAAATTAGTGAGCAACTTCTTGTGCAATATTTTTATGAAGGTTTATTATCTATGGATAGGAGCATGATTGATGCGGCGGCAGGAGGAGCCTTAGTAAACAAAACTCCGGGGCAAGCTAGAGAACTCATTTCTAACATGGCGGAGAATTCTCAACAATTCGGGAGTAGAGCACTCACTACAAGAGGGGTTAATGAAGCTCAAGTGATGTCTAATGAAAATAAAGAACTTAAGAGCTCATTGTTGGAGTTGACATCTTTAGTGAAGCAAATGGCATTGAACAATGTGAACCAAGCCTCAAATTTTCCAACAACTTCATTTCCAAATCAAGTTACAAGGGTATGTAGCATTTGCTCAAGCCAAGAACATAATTCGGACCTTTGTCCGAATCTCCAACAAGATGAATCGGTTGCGGCCTTGGCTAGAACTCAATTCCAACAAAGAAATGACCCCTACTCATCTACCTACAATCCGGGTTGGAAGGACCATCCAAATTTGAAGTATGGTAACTCTTTTTACCAACAACCGCCTTCCAATCATCAATTTCAGCAAAATCAGCCCGCATTTCAGAGTTCACAGTAGCAATACCATGGTTTTCGGTCACAAAATCACAATTTCCAGCAACCACAGCCGCTTTCACAGAATTTCCAGCAAGGATTTCAGCAAAATCAGCAAGGTTTACAGCAAATTCAGCAACCTTCTCAGAACTTCCAGCAAAGTTTTCAAAATTTTCAGAGTCACAATCAGCAAAATCAGCCTCAAATGCAGAATTTCCAGCAAAGTTATCAAAATTTTCAGCAGCCCTCCTCCACCTTTTCAGCCCCACACAAGTCATATGCAAGCTATGGGAGTTCTAGTGGTTCCAATTCGCAACAACAACAACAAAAGATAGAGGAGCTAATGCAACACATGCTACAACAACAACAACACCAACAAAGGACGGATACAACTTTGCAAAATCTTGAGAGAACAATTGGACAACTAGCAAGTGGGATAAACCAAATGCAAGCTCAAGGGTCAAGCCAATTACCCTCACAAACAACTCCAAATCCTAAAGGAAATGTGAGCGCAATAACTCTTAGAAGTGGGAAGGAAGTTTTAGCTCAAGAACCAAAATATTCAGACTTGGAATCGAAAATTCCAGCAGCTTCAATTCCAGCTGAATTCAGCCCTTTTCAGCAATTTCCAGCAGCCTACAGTGGCCCAAGTTCCAGCCGAATTCCCACCCAAGTTGATCCCATCATTGTGGATGAAGAAGTAGAAGAAACCCACAATTCAGAGAAAATTCCAGCAAACAATCCGAGCCCTTTACAAGCTGAAAATTCAGCCTCACAAGTCTCCAAACATCAAGAACAAGAGTCAAGAATTCCTTTGCCTTTTCCCCAACGTAAAGTTCAAGCAAGGAAGGAAGTGGAGGAAGAGAAGGCCAAAGAATTTCAAGATCTTGTGAATCTTTTTAGCAAAGTGCAGGTGAATGTGCCATTGCTTACCATGATCAAGCAAATTCCAAAATATGCTAAGTTTCTCAAAGACTTGTGCATTCACAAGAAGAGGTTGAAGGGGAATGAGTTAGTTAACATGGGCAAAAATGTCTCAGCACTGTTTCAGCAAATTCCTCAGAAATGTGAAGACCCAGGAGTTTTTACTGTACCTTGTGAGATTGGAAGCAATTTATTTCAGGATGCCATGTTAGATTTGGGTGCTTCCATCAATGTGATGTCTAGGTCAGTTTTTCAGATGTTGGGCATAGGCCCCTTACAGCCTACAGGAGTAGTGATTCAGCTAGTTGACAGAAGCCAGACTCACCCAGCCGGTATGATTGAGGATGTGCTTGTTAAGGTGAAAGAGTTGATCTTCCCAGCTGATTTTTACATATTGGACATGGAGGGAGATTTCCTTGCACATAGATCTCCACTCATCCTTGGGAGACCATTTTTGAAGACCGCCAGAACGAAGATTGATGTACATGCAGGGACACTTTCCATGGAGATAGGAGATACAGTAGTCCAGTTCAGTCTTCTTGACGCTATGAAACACCCGAGGGAGGATCACTCTGTTTTGAGTGTTGATGTTGCTGAGGAGCTGGTTGGTGTAGATGCCCTTGCTGATAGGATTTTCTCTGATGTTCATGAGTGTGACCTGAGCTCTATAGATACAGGAGATGTTATGTCTGTAGGAGGAGCTGAGTTTGGATCCGTTTCTGGACCTCTTACAGTTGAGGGAGATTTCATGAGTGTAGGGGATTGCACTGAGCCCCAGGGATCACTCTTGATGGTTGATGTGTCAGGAGAGTCAGAGGGTAGGTATGTGAGTGTAGGGGATTGCACTGAGCCCCAGGGATCACCCATATCTACTGAGCAGTCAGAGCCTGAGTTGAAGCCTTTGCCAGCACATTTGAAGTATGCTTATTTGGGAGAAGATCAGCAGCTACCTGTCATCATTGCCCAGAATTTAGAGCCAGAGCAAGAGGAAAAATTATTACAAGTTCTGAGGCAGCACAGAAAAGCTATAGGGTGGACACTTGCTGATATTTCTGGGATTAGTCCTGCTATCTGCATGCATCGGATACACTTAGAAGAAAATATGAAGCCCGTGAGACAACCACAAAGACTCAACCCTTTGATTCTTGATGTAGTAAAGAAAGAGGTGACTAGACTTTTACAGGCAGGCATCATTTACCCTATTTCTGATAGCAGATGGGTGAGTCATATTCATGTGGTTCCCAAGAAATCAGGAGTTACAGTGGTAGCAAATGAAGACAACGAGTTGGTGCCCACAAGAGTGAAGAATGCATGGAGGGTTTGTGTGGATTATAGGAAGCTGAACCAAGCCACGAGGAAGGATCACTATCCATTGCCTTTTATTGATCAGATGTTGGAGAGATTGGCGGGGAAGTCACACTATTGTTTTTTGGATGGATACACAGGTTATTTTCAAATTTGCATAGATCCGGAAGATCAAGAGAAGACTACCTTCACTTGTCCTTTCGGCACATTTGCTTACAGACGGATGCCATTCGGACTTTGCAACGCTCCAGGGACCTTCCAGCGGTGTATGGTAAGTATTTTTGGTGAGTTGTTGGAACACTGCATGGAAGTATTCATGGATGATTTTTCTGTTTTTGGTACATCCTTTGATTCATGCTTAGAAAATTTATCTAGGGTTTTGCATAGATGCATCGAGACTGATCTGGTTCTTAATTTTGAAAAGTGTCATTTTATGGTTGAGCATGACATTGTTTTGGGTCACATAGTCTCTAGGAGAGGTATAGAGGTAGATCCTGCAAAAATAAGTGCTATATCTTCTTTATCTCACCCCGTATGCGTACGGGATGTTCGATCTTTTCTTAGACATGCAGGTTTCTACAGGAGATTTATTAGAGACTTCAGTAGAGTTGCTCTCCCATTGTCTCGATTGTTGCAGAAGGATGTGGATTTTTATTTTGATGCAAAATGCAAGGAGGCTTTTCAGAGGTTGAAGGAAGCTCTTATTACTGCACCTATCATCAGATCACCAGACTGGAGCTTACCTTTTGAGTTGATGTGTGATGCCTCGAACCATGCAGTAGGAGCTGTACTTGCACAGAGAGTAGATGGGGCACCATATGTTATTTCTTATGCCTCAAAGACCTTGGATTCAGCCCAAGCCAACTACACCACCACAGAAAAGGAGCTTCTTTCCATTGTTTTTGCTTTAGATAGATACAGATCATATTTATTGTGTTCTCATGTTGTTGTGTTTTCTGATCATGCAGCACTGAAGTACCTCCTGAAGAAGCCAGATGCGAAGCCAAGGCTTATTAGATGGATGCTACTACTACAGGAGTTTGACTTGGAGATACGGGATAGGAGTGGCAAGGAAAATTTAGTAGCAGACCACTTGAGCAGATTGGAGGGAGATGGAGATCCCACGGCCATAGATGATGATTTCAGAGATGAGCAGCTTTTACAGCTGCATGGTGAGTCACCTTGGTATGCAGACTTAGTGAATTTTCTTGTAGCTCATGTTTTTCCTATACACCTTTCGAAAGCTCAAAAGGATAAGTTTAAAAGTGATGTCAAATATTATGTGTGGGATGATCCTTACTTGTGGAAATTTTGTAGTGATCAAATCATTAGGAGATGTGTACCAAATCATGAGTTTCATTCTGTACTCACTTTTTGTCACTCTTCAGCATGTGGTGGGCATTTTGGACCACAAAGAACTGCTAGAAAAATTTTAGAATGTGGATTGTACTGGCCCACCCTGTTTAGAGATTCATATAGGTTTTGTAAATGTTGTGATAGATGTCAAAGAACAGGAAACATAAGTGCTAGAAATGAAATGCCTCAACAAACTATTTTATTTTGTGAGATATTTGATGTATGGGGTATAGATTTTATGGGACCATTTCCTGCTTCTTTTGGATTCTTGTATATTCTTTTAGCTGTCGATTATGTTTCAAAATGGGTGGAGGCCATTCCCACCAGGACTGATGATTCATCTGTTGTTGTTAGTTTTGTCAGGTCACACATTTTTTGCAGGTTTGGAATTCCAAGAGCAATCATAAGTGACCAAGGATCCCATTTTTGCAATAAGCACATGAAGGCTCTTCTTAATAAGTACGGGGTTGTACATAAGGTTTCTACTGCTTATCACCCCCAAACGAATGGACAAGCCGAGGTGTCGAATAGAGAAGTCAAATCAATTTTGGAAAAGACCGTGGGACCTAATAGGAAGGATTGGAGCAAAAGGCTTGAAGATGCACTATGGGCATATCGCACCGCTTACAAGACACCCATTGGAATGTCACCTTATAGACTTGTGTATGGGAAATCATGCCACTTACCTGTGGAGGTTGAGCATAAGGCGTATTGGGCAGTAAAAGCTTGCAATTTTGATGCTACTAAGGTGGGAGAAGCAAGGAAGTTGCAACTTCAAGAACTTGAAGAAGTCCGGTTGGAAGCATTTGAGAATTCAAGGATCTACAAGGAGAAGACTAAGAACTTTCATGACAAGCACATTGTGAACAAAGAATTTCAAATTGGTGACAAAGTGCTATTATACAAGTCAAGACTCAAATTGATCAAAGGGAAGTTGAGGTCAAGATGGGAGGGTCCATTTTTTGTGACTAATGTTTTTCCCTATGGAGTGGTAGAGATTCAAGAGGAGGCCACGAGTCAAGTGTACAAAGTAAATGGCCACCGGCTCAAGAAATTCCATGAAGAGGTCAAGGAGCTAGAGGTGGATGGAGTGGACTATATGGATGCCACATACCCAACTTAAAAGGGGAGTTCACTAAATTTTGCACTCATTTTTCTTTGTATATACCATTTCCTTACTTGTTGCAAGATTAAAATTCTAGTTTGCGTGCGCAATTAGTTTTCTCAAGTAGGTACTTTTAAGTTCAAATAAAATTCTTCATTGTAAATACCATGTCTTTTCTCTTAGTACATTTTCATGTTTCTAGGAATAAATGTATCCCTTAGGTTATCTCAATAGCATTTTAGAGTCTTTTGGAAAATAAATTAAATTTGGTTGTCAAAACTTAGGGTTTGAGTTCATGGATGAAATCTTGATGCTTGAGTACGATTTTGCTTTAGATTCTTAATTGAGAATTTGAGATGGATTATTCTTACCTAGTGAGATTAGCCTTATTTTGTGATACACATATGTTATTGTATTCTAGAACTTGCTTAGGTTCTTTCAAAATCATTTTTCAATGGTTGGATCACATCTATAGGGACTAATCATTTTGTTTACCTTTCCAATTCAATTTTGGCAAAAATCATGTCTATTCTATTTACTTTACCTTATTGCTAATCTTAACCCTAATTTTTCTATGGACTTGTTTGATTGGGATGTTTTTCTTGAATGCTACTTTGCCCGAGACGGACAAAGAATTAAGTGTGGGGGAGTGATTGGTGATTTGGAATCAATTTGTATCAAAAGAGGAAATTCATGTCAAAAAGGAAAATTTTTGCCAAGTTGAAGCCAAAAGATGCCAAGTGGGTTGAATTTGAATTTCGAAAATGAGCAAGAGGTTGGAAGCAAGTGGAGAATCTAGAGTCTTGATCATAATTTGAAGATCCAAGCTTACATGACCAAACTCAAATTGGTTGATGAAGAGAATTCTGTGCCAAAGTCTGAAAATGGCACGCGAATTGCATGCTATAGAATCTGAAATGCATTGGATTTGTTGCTGCCAAGTGATGGAATCTGATCTCCAGCTGAAGACCATCTGAATTGAGGCTGATGTAGACACAAAATGGGTAATCTGCAGTCAAGAATCTGTGCCAAAAGACAAGAAGGAAGAATTGTGAATTTAAACAGCAAGTGGTTCAGAATTCAGCTGTGCAGAGCTGCAAGGAGTTGCTGATCAGTGAGGAAAACAGCAATTGTTGCTGCCGAGTGCTCCATCTGGGAGCTACTGAGTGATACAAGCAAAGTGTGAATGCAAGCTGAATTGAAAAATGGAAATGAAGCTGATTGAAGACTGATAAAAGCTGAACTACATTCAATTTCGGATAAAAGAAGAGCCACTTGATGCTAAATGCTGAAGACATCAGAAGAAAGTGGCTTGGATCAAGAATGAGGAAGTTAAAAATCAGAAATGCATTGGGAGAATCTGAATTGTAGCTGAACTGAAGCTGTAAAGGAGTTAGAATCTGAAGCAGTCTGAAATCAAGGAAGAAAAGAAGCTGTGACAAAGTTTAAATTGGCACGCAATTGCAGCCAAGAGAAATTAGTGCTGATGAAATCTGAGAAGAAGCTTAATTGAAGCTGAGTTATTTCTACTTTGAGCTGTTGAAATGATACAAACTGCTGTGCCAAAGTTCACCCTGTTGTGGAAAGGGATTGCATGCTGAACAAATCAACTTGGAGCTGATTTAAATCATTGAAGGAATAATTGTGAGGCTGAATTAATCTATTGGGGAGCATATTTCTGGAACCTGTGAATTGTTGAGGATAGAACCTAAATTCCTTATCTAGAATGGAATGGATTGCAGCTAAGAACAAGCTGAAGATGATTTGAATTGAGAGTGGAACAAAAGCTGAAAAAGAAGAAAAAGAAAATGATGAAATGTTTGTGCCAAAGGAAGTTTTGTAACAACTTGAAGATGAATCTGAGTTTTCTGGGCTGTGAATCAAGCTGCTTGAATGTGAACAAGAAAGAAAAAAATCAGTTATCAAGAACATGTGCAATTTATTGCAAAGAATTCGGGAAATTGCTAGGAGCTGAAGCAGAATTGAGTTGAGGCTGATATCTGAAAGGAATAGAGCACATAAGGTCTGAAATCAGCTGTTCAGAATTCGAAAGAAGCTGAGAAAGATGATCCATTTGATGCTACTGCTGTAAAGAAATCAGATGTTTGAAAGGCTGAGCACAAACTGAGAGCAAGCAAAAGATGAAATCAGCAATACCTTTTTGTGCAGTTGGTATCAAGATGAGCTGGATTTAAATTTTCAAGGCTGTAAATTCTGCATGAAGACTGATTAAGAAGGCTGAAGAAATCTGAACAGCCTGAAAAGGTTGCTGCCGAGTGTTGAATTTGGATCTACTGAAGTTAAACAAACTGAATTCAATGCAAGACTGAGCAAGGTGCTGAAAAATTCAGGAAGAGAACCCATAGAAGATCAAATCAAATTTCTGCCACAAGACACAGTTTAGTATCATATCGAATTACAATTTTGATTTTGGAAGCAGTGAGGGAGTGCCAATGCAGCTTTACAGAATTAAGAAGTTGCAGTGAAGCTGAGAAAAAGCTGAGTGAAGACTGAAAATTTGCTGAAACTGCCAAATCTGAGCTGCAATGCATTATAATCTGAATTTTGAGAAGCTGCTAAGCAAGATATTAAGTGCAAATTGTATCTGAAGTTGAAGGTGCACATTCAACTTCAGATCTGAGATTGAAACCGTGGATGCTAGAAGCTGCTGAAGAGAAAGAAATGGAAAAGCAGTTGAGGCAAGGGCTGAAATTTGACTTATGAGCAGAAATAAATTTTGAGTGGAACACTTGAGGTCTCCACTATTATTTGAAGCAAGTACTACTTGATGCAAGTGCTTGAAGGAAACAGGTTCTTGATTATGAAGTGATGCCGTGAGCTGGAATCTGAGAGCAGAAAAGAAAAAGAAGGAAACAAAAGAGATAAAGGGGCACCCAAGGGAGTTTTGGCCTCATGAATTTAATGAGAGGTTGCTCATCCGAATTACATCTTTGTTCCACTATCTTTTTGACTCGACTAGAGGAAAAGGAAGCAGAAATGAAATCAGTAGCTGACCACGATAAAGAAAGAAAGAAAAAAAAAGAGAACAAATGAAGAAAGTGTGCCAACTTGTAAAGGAAATGTATCAAGAGTTAGCTACAAGGGTTGTTGAGTGATAATTTTATATTGAGTATCTATTTCACTTGATATCTCATGTTCTTTGATACAAATCTGAGTCGAAAAGAAAGAAGAGAAAGAAGAATGAGAAAAGGAAAGCAAAGTTGGCACGCATAGATAAAAATTGGCACAAGAGGTCAAGGAAAGGTTTTTCATCCAAATAAAAGGCAATTATTCAAGTTTGACTTCACAACACTTTTGAGATCATTAGAGGACTGTATGGAAAGCAAAGAGCATCAAAAATATCCTCAAGCACTCAAGTCTTCCACTTTATCCATTTTTCCATTTTTCTTGGCTCTTATTCCATTTCTTATTATTTCTACGTTTTTCAATTGTTTTTATAGATGTTGATCCTAATCATGATTAATGGTGGAGAGTAGATAATAAGCAAGCCTATGGTAGTGCAAGAATCATATGTGTTTGAGTGAGCTCCACTTCCATCATCAAGTTAGAACTTAAGGAGAGAGCCACCAAAAATTTTCCTTGAAAGGCTAGTGATTTAAATTCATCTCAATGACTCATGATGGATGAATAGGCTAAGTTGTTGATTTAAGGACAAGATACTAATCCATAGAGCTTAGATTTATAAAGAATTGACAACCTTAGGTAATTTCTTTTCATTTGCTTCTAATTATGCTTAAGAAAATCTAGGGGATACATATTTAGTAGTTTCGCGAGACGCTCAAGGTTAAGTGTGGGGGAGTTGATAAGCACCATTTTATTGATTATTTTCATTGCTAAAATCCATGTTTGACCTATATTTTTATTGCTTAATTGTGATTTTACCCTAGGTTTTAGGATTTCCTCTTATTTTGGATTTAATTGCAAAATTACATATTTTTGGATTATTTGGCCACTAACTTTCTGATATACTTTTGTAGGCATCAAAGGATCCTGGACCTAGGGCATACTGGGTCAAACTTGAGTCGGATGTGAACCGGATCGAATTTTTAAGCTTACAATTAATCCGGGCCGTCCGATTCAAGAGCGGCTAGATCTGAGCCATCCGGGACGATCTGAAGCAATCCGAGCTAGGGTTAGGGTTGATCAAGCTCTATGATCAAGATCTAAAGGTTTCATTCCAATCAGAGCTCAATCAACCGTTGGATCAAGCAAGGAGGGCTCTAGAGCGTCCAATCACAGATAGAGCTGATTCGGACCATCCGTTGCATATCTGGAGGATCCGAGCTACCACAAGGCAGATCCTGACCCCAGATCATCATCATAAAAGTTTGGCTCAAATCAGAGTAAGATCAGCCGTTGGATTTCATCCGATCAATCTGAGCCGTCCATTATTTCCTATTTAATCAGAAACGCTGCCCAGCTTCCCCTTCGTCGCGTCTCCGCCGCAGCTCCTTCTTCGTTTTGTTCTTCACTGTTCTTAGCTAGATTTCTTCAATTCAAGGGGTGCGACCCCTCGATTCTTCTACTAGATCAATTGCTAGGCTATTGGGGAAGGTTCTCGGTGAATTTCCAGCTCCGAATTGGCCAAAACAGAGTTGTTGCGAGGTTTTCGCAGCTCTGTCAGTTATTGCTTCAATCCCGGTTTTGCTCCATCCTTCATCCATCCGAGCTATCCAGAGGGGTTCCCTGGAGTGTTTGGTTCATCCCCACACCATCCGCGCAATTGGACAATGCCAGATTGAGGGAATTGATTCGGAAATCAGATTGGTTCAAAGTGTGAGCTGGATTTGAATTGTTGAGCTGTTTTTCAATGGTTTGTTGAGCTTGCGGGTTCGAGGCTCACCCTTGCGTGACGAACAAGGAGTAATCGAGCTAGGGAAGGCTTGAGGAGTAGTTTAAGTAGTTAATTTCAGTGTTTTAGTTGTAACTTCATTTCTGCTACTTCGATTCTGAAATTCTGAGTAACTTTCTGTAGTGTTTCGGTTCTTAATAGTTTTTGTTTCAATTAGAGTTTTAAATCAGTGTTTTAACTAGTTAGATTGTTTGTGTAATGAACTAGTGTAATTAGATCAGTTGTTTTTCCGTAATTCATTTCTGAATTTAGTTCAAGTTGCGTGCCATGTTGAGTGTTCTGCGTATCAGATTTAATTAGTTTTAGTTTCAGTTTTTTTTGAATTGTTCAGTGATAATTAGGTCTCAGTACTTAGTTAGGCAGTTTGTAGTGAGTTAAGTTTCATTTCAGCTTCCCATTTCTGCCCTATGTATCAGTCCTGTTTGCGTGCCAACTAAATTTCTGCACTTCCATTTTATTTCTGCATTCCCATAATTTCTTTCTGTGTTTTCGATTCCAGCACATGAAGAGGTACTTGTTTGGTGAACCATTGCATTAGATCTCCATTTAATCAATTTGTTTATGCATTTGGTTGTAGCGTATCAGTTTCCCTGTTTTCAGTTTCCAATTTCTGCACACCATCGATTCTAAATTCAGTTTTTCATTCAGTTTGTTTAAGTTTGTCAGCTTCAATTCTGCAACTCTGAATTTATCACTGGTGAAGCTAGTTTCAAGCATTGGATTTTAGTTGCTTGCTGGATTTTTCATCCATTGCATTGCAGCATTCCATTTCTGAAGTAAAACATAATTTCTGCATGCTGTTTCAGTGAATCGTTTCAGTTATTTCTGCAAACACAGCAATTTCCTTTCTGAAATTCGATCCCAAACCTGCCATTAAGTCAGTTCAGCAAACCTAAGTGATTCTCTCTGAAATGCATGCCTTTCTAAGCTGCATTAAGCCATTGAAAAGTCTGCAGTTAATCTTAATCAGTGGCACATCAGTTTCTCTCATCTTTGTCTCAACTTGCTAAGTGCTAGCACTTTGTATCAAGTTAAGCCTAGGCACTTATTTTGTATCCGTTTGTTAATGGATTGCTTTGCATTTGGTTAGTTATGAGTGGTTAATCCGAAAGTTTGTGGCACATCAGTCTTTACATATTTGCAAGTGTGTATCCCTCTTGGTATCAAGTCAAACCTCAGGATTGAATTTATATGAACTGTTTTAGGCTGCTGCGTTGTTTTGGAGTTTAACATTTGTTTCACAATTCGAAATCAGATTTATTTTCCAAAATTGGTTACTTGCTTTAGTGGATTAAGTGGTCTATTGGTTGAGTTATTGATTGTCATCACTTGTTTAGCTTATTAGCTAAGTTCTTCCCTTTTCATTGCAATTTCGATTCGAATTGAACCCATAACCCAGATTTTGTTTTGAAACCCAAAAACATAAACGACACACCTAAATACAAGCGCGAATCAAACAAACCTTCAACTAGTCCCTGAGAAAAATACGACCTGTGGCCCCTTTACTACGCTTTTGTTCTTGATTGCAAAAAGGGTTTCCTGCATTCATTTATAAATTTTAAATTTGAGGCCCACATTCGTGACACATAGTTTGGGCCCGTCAGTGAGTAGGCCTGGCCTCGGTGCTGCACATGCTCGGCCAAGAGCTGCTAAACCCTACTGCCTCTCGGTGCGTAGGCTTGGCCTCGCGGTTGTATATGTCGGACCAAGAGCTGCAAAACCCTACTGCCTCTCAGTGAGTAGGCTTAGCCTCGGTGCTGCACATGCCCAGCGAAGAGCTGCAAAACCCTACTGCCTCTGGGTCAGTAGGCTTGCCCTCGGAGCTGCAAATGCCCGCCAAGATCTGAAAAACCCTATCGGTGAGTAGGCTTAGCCTCGGTGCTGCACATGCCCGCCAAGAGCAGCAAAAACACTACTGCCTCTCGGTGAGTAGGCTTGGGCTCGGAGCTGCACATGCCCAGCCAAGAGTTGTAAAATCCTAGTGCCCTCGGCGAGTTGGCATGGCCTCGGGGCTGCTCATGCCCGGCCAAGAGCTGCAAACCCTATGCCTCCCGGTGAGT